>PVJI01004353.1:0-109385 GCA_004026765.1 Micronycteris hirsuta
AAAGAACCATCTTCACTCAAGTCGGCAGCCAGGGAGAATTTTCTCGACTGGCCCAGCGTAGGTCCCAGGTGCACTGTGTTGGTTCCCAGCTGTGTTGGTTCTGAACGAGAAGGCTTTGTCCAACCCCAGATACCATGGTGAAAGGTAGATCTTCCTGCTCACTAAAACTGTATTCAGTGGAGGAAATGTAATTCCTGAAATGTAACCAAAGAGCTGTTAGCAAATGGACTTAGATTCAGGACAGACCCTAGGTGACAGGTGCCTACTGCAGTTCACTGCTCCGGATGCCTGACTTCACACCCGCCCTTCCGGCACTACTGGGCAGGCGCAGTCGGTTACGAGTAGATTTGTAGGCTGGAGCCATAACAGCCTCTTGGAGGACATTTCAAAATCTCTGGAGTTTTGTGTTTTTCTGTTTTGGGTTTTTTTTTTTTTTTTTCATTGAAAGAAGACCCCCTTGGCTTCTATTTCCTTTCTTCTTCCTTTTTTCTCAACGTGGCTTCCCAAAGAAATTAATATTAAAGATGCATGTCCTGACCAGTGTGGCTCAGTTGGTTGGGCATCATCCCACAAAGCAAAATGTCGCCAGTTCGATTCCAGGTCAGGGGCATATGCCTCGGTTGTGGGTTAGGTCCCCAGTTGGGGTGTATAAGGAAGGCAGATAATTTGTCCCTCTCACACTGATGTTTCTCTCCTCTCTCTGAAAATCAAAAATAAAACTTTTTAAAAAGATGCTGAAGCATCTAAGAATATGCTAAGTCAGAGCTTTTCTATGTGTGAAATCCAGGAGTTGAAAAAGCAAAATGATGGGGAAGTGCCAGGTTCAACATGAAGCCACAGGCTCTGAAAATAGGGGGAGCTGCTCGGGGTTCCAAGCTGGGAACCTGGGAAACAATACAGGGTTCGTCTAAGACATTTTACTGAGCAGGATTTGCTTACAGTTTTAAAAAGTTACTACTGCCCTGGCCGGGTAGCTTAGTTAGTTGGAGCATCATCCTGTACACCAAAAGGTTGCGGGTTCAATTCCTGGTCAGGGCGCATACCTACATTGCAGGTATGATCCCTGGTGGGGGCGCATATGGGAAGCAACCGCTCGATATTCCTCTCTCCCCCAAATCAGTTTTTTAAGGTTATTATTTACTGTTTGATATTTGCAAAAGAGCATATGTAGCATCCTTGTAATTATGAAACAATTTTTTAAAAAATGAAGTCACCATGTAATTTGTAGACCAGAACATTAACCATAATTTTGAAACCCGTGTGTGCTAACCCCAGATGCCCTTCCTACCCCAAGCTTACTATCGTGCTTATTCTTGTGCTTTAAAAAAAAGTTTCCCAAATGTACATGGACCCTAAATAATTTTGGTTTTGCATGTTCTGTAAAACGGTGTCGCCTGTATTTAGTGTTGTATAACGTTCTTTTTCCTCAGCGAGTCTCCGACTCTCCAGGCTGACTCGCGGTCCCTGCGGCGCCCTCGTTCTCGCGGCGGCGGAGCATCCCGGCAAGTGCGCTGCAGGTTGGCCCTCCTCTGTTTTCCGGGGAGCCGCTTTCCGTGGTTTCTCTCAGTGCCTGTGTTTGCTGTTTTATTAATTTCTGCTCTTAGTTATCTTCTTCGTTCTCCTTGTTGGGGCTATTCCAATATTCATTGTTTTCCCCTATCTTTGTAAGTTGGATGCTTAGCTCGTGAATTTTCAACCTTTCTTCATTTCTAACGTAAATATTAAAGTTCTGGGTTTCCCTTTAAGTACATCACTGCCTTGCACAGGTTTCAGTGTGTGACATTGTTGTCACTGTTCAGCTTCAGGTGTTTTCTCGTTGCCATTATGATTTCTTCTTTGCCCTGAGTTTTACAGAGGTATGTTCTAAAATTTCCAAGTGTGAGGACAAATTCCTTTTTTTGTTTTGGTTAAGGATTTACAATTACATTGTGGGCAGTTAACTAAGTCTGTGTGATACCAGTTTTTAAAAATCTGTTGGAACTTGATTTAATGGGCTAGCTCATGGTGAATTTGTGTTTTATGTATACATAGAAATAATGGGCATTTTTTAATCACTTTTTATGATTCACTGATGAGAGTCAGTTTTCCTCTGCAAGACTGTAAACATGGGGACAGATGCTACGCTGTGTTTTTTGTTTGGTGTCCGGCACACAATAGGGATTATGGGAGTGCGCTCTCTTTGCCCTTCCAAATCCACCTTCCCTGCTCCACCCAGCTCTATGTCCTGACAAGCTGGTGTCTGTGGACTACATCTTGCTCTGGGGCTTCCATTTAGGTTCAGCTGCACTAGTAGGAGTCGGGACAGTGGTTAGGAAAGAGAGGTCGGGGAATTTTTTGCACTAGCTCACTTCCAGCTGGACTAGGTTCTCACGGCTGCCTTCTTCCTCAATACAACAGCTCCTGTCTGCAGCTTTCTCCTACAGCCACAGCTCTCACTCACAGGTTCCACTGACGCTCTTCCCTTCACTCCATCACACAGCCGAGCAGCTTCCAGCTACTCCACCACTACTAGTCCTAGGATGTTTTGTTGGTTTGCCCATAGCCCTGCTTACACCTTTGATTGATTGATTTTAGGGAGAGAGAGGAAGGAGGAAAAGAGAGGAAGGGGGAACATGAATTTGTTGTTCCACTTATTTATACACTCATTGGTTGATTGTTGTATGTGCCCTGACCGGGGATCGAACCCACAACCTTGGCATATAAGGATGATACTCTAACCAGCTGAGCTACACAGCCAGGGCACATCTTTTAAATAGACCCTTCATTAAACTTTCTAGTTCCTCTTTTTGAGTATGCCATCTCTGTCCTGACAGGACTTGCCGAGGTCCAGCCTCGGTGGGTCTCCGGGTCCCCGAAGGATGGACGGTAAGGCGAAGTGAATCCAGACACCCTCAGTGGAGTGCTGGAGGACAGCCAGGTCTCTTTGCTTTGATTCACACCCCAAAAGAATTTTTCTTTATTTTTATAGGAAGGTTTTGCAATTATCAGGAGAAACAGATGCATGGTACAAATCATTAAGGCAGAAAAAAAGCTGACACATGAGCAGTCAGAAAAAGTACAGAACATTTCAGATTTCAATTATGCTGAACAAACAGTTGTTTTGATAAAGAGGATTATCTATCCATTAGCTAAGAACAGTGTCAGGCACAAACTTTCAGGCACTAATTAATAGCTAGATATATTTTAAGGTCCTATGGTTAGTTCTAAGTTAATGAGGGTACAAGGAGTAATTTAAAGGTTTGTGTAGAAGTTAGTCCTTGTTCTTTGGAATCCAGGGGAGTAGGCACGCAGGCCGAGGCATTCCTGTCCCGAGCCACTAGCTGCTCCCGGGAAGTAAATATTATCAGTGCCCCAGGTGGTCAGCTCTCCCTCCAGGTGTCAGGATTGGTCTTATCTGTGGTTTTATGAAACGTAAACCTTATTTGCCACATTTATAGCCTTTTACCTCAGACTAAAATCTTCTACCTCTATCGTCCTCTATCATTCCTTAAATGTAAATATCATTTGCCATCTCTATAGCCTTTTATTTCAAACTAAAATTTCCCAGAAAGTATCCCCTATCAGTCTTCAGCCTAGGACTTTTGCTATCTATCTTGAGGGGGGCTGTCCTTTATATTTTGCTCTCATGTACTCAGCTCATTATATTTAACTAAAACTTCTACCTTCTTGGAGGGGGAGGTGGGGTTGGAGGGGAGGGGAGGAGGGGAGGGGAGAGGATGCAAATAACTGTAATTGAACAACAATAAATTAAAAAAAAAAACACAAAAAACTTCTACCTTCTCTACTCATCTGGTCTTGATAATAAGCATTCCTGTCCAGGGTAATGGAGGAGTAGTAAATCTTGAGCCTTCAAGTGATAACTGTTTAGGAGGCATTCCTAGCAAAGGCTTCTTTCAGCGTTCTGGCAGCTGGCCTGCTTAAAGTTTATTCTTCTCCTTAACCCTTCCATGTGGGGAAAATAGCCAGCATTAGTTAGGGGCTTTTTTTCTGTAGTCAGCAAGTCATAAGAATTGTGTCAATTTTCATAGTAAAGTACCAATATCTAAAAATCCTACCACCAATTATTAGCAAAAGTAAGCATGTAAGGAGAGACATATAAGAGATCAAGCCACAGTCACTTCTGCTGTGCAGATGCGTCTCATCCATCCTGACTGTGTCATGGATCGGGTGTAGGTTGGCTCCCAACAAGGACCATGAATGATACAGCAGGATAATGAATATTTGTTCAGTAAGTTATGTGAAGACATACACAAATTTGCCCAGAGCAAGAGAGGAACTTGATGTTCAGGGAACTGAGAGTTCAGTGATGCTGAAGAATAGAGGCAGTGGGGCCCTGGAGAGAAATAAGACCAGAAAGACTGGCAGGGGCCAGACCCTGAAGGCCCTTATAGGCCTTGTGTCATGTTCCTGCAGCTCCAGCTCTCTGAGAGACATGAGTGTGCAGGAGGTTTATGAGGAAGACCTCTAGACCTCTTAAGGATCAGCACCTTAGTGGGGTGAAGGAAGCATGAATGAGCAGATGCCAATTCAAAGAGCAATGAGCCCTGGCTGGTGTGGCTCAGTGGATCGAGTGCTGGCCTCTGAACCAGAGGGTCACCGGTTCAATTCCCAGTCAGGGCACATGTCTGGGTTTTGGGCCAGGTCCCCAGTAGGGGGTGTGTGAGAGGCAACCACACATTAATGTTTCTTTCCCTCTCTTTCTCCCTTCCCCTCTATCTAAAATAAAATCTTAAAAAAATTTTTTTTAATGAGCAATGAAGTTGCAAAGTAAGTCTCTGCTGATCCTATGGGGAACTGTGGGCCTGAGATAATTTCAAAATTGTCCAGTTTTGAGGCTTCAGGGAAGAAGTCCAAGGTTTCTGCCATTTTAAGTGTACCACATTCAGGAGATGGCACAACCCATGTCTCTGGCCCAAGGCAGTAGCCAAAGCTGGCAGATCTGGGCGCCTGTGTCCTTCAGCCCCAGTGTCACGCTTTCCCCTCCAGCTTCTAGTGCCATAAGCAACTCTGGGCATGCTGCATCATTTGGCTGTGTTAAGACTTAGCAAGTGGAATAAGAAGCGGTGGCAAAGACCTCCACTGTTTCTTCTTTTCCCTCTGAGAGAGGTGACCCCTGGGCAGCAGCTCGGGAAACTGTCAGAGACCGAATGGGAGTTGGAAAGACCTTTAACGTGGGGGCGTCTAACCCTGTGGCGTCTCTGGGCTGCACTGGAAGAAGAGTTGTCTTGGGCCACGCGTTAAATACACAACTGCTAACGAAAACTGATGAGCAAATAAAAGGTCCGTGCATAATTTTCATGACATCGGCCACCACAGATAAGCAAAAAAGTCCTCACATAACCCTAATTATGCAGCGGCCCTTTTGATAATCTTTTAAAATCATCGAGCAGGTCCCAAGTTTGTGATCACTAATATAGAAAATTTACATATCTAAGTAATGTTTCAAGTAAATTCACAATTTTTTGTTGGGCCGCATTCATTGCCATCCTGGCTGCAGGTTGGACACCCCGTAAGCATCCCACTTAAGTTCCTCTCTCACAGCAGAGAACACTGAGAGCCAGAGAGGAAAGGACATTTCACAGCTGGTGGGAGGCAAGGACAAGACTGACTGACTCTCTTGTCCCCTGATTCCCAGGCCAGTTTTCCTTTCTTAATTATGGCTCCCCCGGGCCTCTGAGTTGTAAATGAGGCTGGCGAGTGGGCTCCTTCATCTCTCTTTCTGCCATGGGGTCTGGCAGAGCCTCACGTATGGAACCTCCATCCAATCCAGGTGCTATGACAGAGTCTGGCAGCTGATGCCATCAGCCAAATGACCCTGGGGTGCGCGGATAGCATTGGAAGAGCTTCCTGGAGCAGAAGCTGGGGCGAGGGTTGCAGGCCAGGGCAGGTGAAGGGAGAGGCAGCCCGAGGAGGGGGTGAAGGCCAGCTGGGCACAGGGTTCCCCTGAGGTTTGACTGATGATTTGCTGCATTTCAATGACGACACCCAAGGAGGTTTGGCTCCAAGAAGCAGAAGCCACTGCGATAGTGGGCTTGTTAAAGAAAAACGTTCAAGGACAGTTTAAAATGGCCCATCGTGATAAGTATTAGGACCAGTGCAGTGGGATTTTACAGCAGGGAGAGAGGGGGGCTCAACCTGAATGCAGTTTGGGCAAGGGGTAGCCAAGGTGGGGGCCGTGGCTGGAAAATGACTAAGAGGAAACAAGGGAGTGAGAAGGATTCTGGCTAAACCAATCTAACAGGATTCTTGATAAAGATGGGTGGTGGCAGAGGAGGAACCTGATCACATCTTGAAGGGGGGCAGGAAGTTCTGGTTAAACTGACTTTAGCAGGAGTTTTGATAAAACTAGGTTTTATAAGGAAACGTGCAGATGCGCCTGGGAGAAGGTTCAGGAGACCAAAGTTTGGTCAAGCAAAGAATCTTTGTCAGGGCCCATTCAGGTAGATTTGAAGACTTGTATCTGTTGGGGATGGCAGGGTGCCTGGGGAGACCTCTGTCCCTCTCTCTGTGGGCTGGCGTCACTGCCAAGTTCTTGAGGTTGAAGAGAAGTCCCCTGTGAGGGGGAAACGGAGCCTTCTCCTTGGTGTCCCCACCCCGGCCCCGACAGATGTCAGTTCATTTTTAGAGAACAGGACATCAGTGAAAAGGTGAAGCAGGAAATGAAGCAGGGCTGCAGGGAGCCAGCCCAGCAGAAGAGAAGCGAAGTGGGGGCCGAGGGCGGTGTGGAGGGGAAGGGGCTCGTGCCCCATCGTCCCCAGTGGAGACCCTGGAGCAAGTCTTCTCACTTTGAGGTAAGTGGAGGGGAGCAGGAACTGCAGAAAGAGCTGGAAAGGGCCTGCAGGCGAGAACAGCTACAGCCGCTCAAAGACAATGTGAGAAGGGGCGGGACAGTGTCAAGGCTGATGTGGCACCCGATAGGGGCACTGGAAGCTAGACGCTTTGAAACTGCTAAAAACATCCAAGGGCTGGGTTTTGTGTGGACACAGTTTTCAATTACTTTGGCTAAAACCCAAGGAGCACGATTACCGGCTTGTATGATAAGGATATGTTTAGTTTTGTTAAGAAACCACCAAACTGTCTTCCAAAGTGACTGTATCTTTTTCATTCTCACCAGCAATAAATGGGGGTTCCTGTTCTACATTTCATCAACTTTGATGTTATCGGTCTTCTGGATTTTGATGGTCTCTCTTGTTTTAAATGGCATTTCCCTGCGACATGATGTGGAGCATCTTTTCATATCTTTATTTGCCATCTGCATCTCTTCTTTGGTGAGGTGTCTTCAGATATGTTGCCCATTTTAAAATCAGGTTGTTTCTTTATTGTTGACTTTTAAGAGTTCATTGTCTATTTTGGATCATAGTCCTTTATCAGACATGTCTTTTGCAAATATTTCCTCCCAGTCTGTGGCTTGTTTTTTTCATTCTCTTGACAGTGGCTCTCACGGAGCAGAAAACTTTAATTTTGATGCAGACCAGTTCATCTATTCTTTCTTTCAGGAATCATGCCTTTGGTGTTGTGTTTCAAAGTCATCACCAGACCTGCGGTCATCTAGAGTTTCTCCTATGTTATCTTCTAGGAATTTTATAGTTTTGCATTTTCCATTTAGTCCTGTTATCCATTTTGAGTTAATTTTTGTGAAGGGTATAAGTTCTGTGTCTAGATTTATTTATTTATTGTTTACATGTGGATGTCCAGTTGTTCCAGCACCATTTATTGAAAAGACGATCTTTTCTTCATTGTATTGCCTTCGCTCCTTCGTCAAAGATCAGTTGACTGCATTTATACGGGTCTATTTACCTGTTCTTTCACCAATACCGCATTGTCTTCATTAGCGTAGCTTCCCAGTAATCTGGACGTCAGGTACTGCCAGTCATCTGACTTCCTTCTTTTCCTTCAATATTGGGTTAGCTGTTCGTCTCTCCATGCCAACTTCAGAATCAACCTGCGACACCCAGACAAGGACTGGCTGGGGTGCTGGCTGGGAACGCCCCGAGACCACAGAGCAAACGGGAAGGACTGGCGTCTTGACAGCACTGACGCCCCCTCCCCTCACCACAGAGCAGCTCTCCATTTCTGCAGTTCCGCGTGGGTTCCTCTCACCAGAGTTTGCAGTTTCCTCATGTGGATCTTACACGCATCTTCTTAGATTTATACCTACACATTTCGTTTCGGGGTGTTCATATCAATGACACTGTGTTTTTAATCCTCACCTGTGATTTCTCCTTTGACCCATGTGTCACTTAGAAGTGTGTTAATTTTGGAATTTTCCAGCTATCTTGCTGTTACTGGTTCCTAGTTTAATCCCATTGTGGTCTGAGAGCAGACATTGTATGATTTCTATTCTTTTACATTTGAAAAGGTATGTCTTATGGCTCAGAGATGGCCTGTCTTGGTGAAGGGTCCATGCAAACTTAGGAACGTGTCTTCTGCTGTGGTTGGATGGAGTGGTCTACGGAGGTCCGTTATACCCCGTTGATTGGTAGTGGTGTTGGGTTCAGCTGTGTCCTTATTGATTTTCTGCCTGCTGGGTCTGTCCATTTCTGCTAGAGAGGTGTTGAAGTCTCCTACATAATGGTGGATTCATCTATTTCTCCTTGTAGTCTATCAGTTTTTGCCTTCTGTATTTTTACTGTCTGTTATTAGGTACATACACATTAAAGATGTTATCCTTGGAGAACTGACCCCTTTGTCATTGTGGAATGCCCTGGTAAGTTTCCTTGCTCTGACTGAAAGTAATATAGCTACTCTGGCTTTCTTTGATTAGTATTAGCATAGTTCATCTTTCTCCATGGTGTCTTTATATTTAAATTGGGTTTCTTGTAGACAACATATAGTTATCTTTTTAAAAAATGTTTTAACTTCACCTAAGGACATGCTTATTGATTTTTAGAGGGGAAGGGAGGGAGAGAGAGAAGGAGAGAAACATTAATATGAAAGAGAAACATCTATCAGATGCTTCTCACATGCGACCAGGGACTGAACCTGCAACCTAGGCATGTGTCCTGACCAGGAATCAAACCCACAACTTTTGATCTTATGGGATGGGATGACGCTCCAACCAACTGAGCCATATGGGCCAGGGCAGTTGAGTCTTGATTTTGAATCACTCTGACAATATTTGTCTTTCAATTGGTTTATTTATTTATATTTTTAAAAGATTTTACTTATTTTTAGAGAGGAGGAAGGGAGGGAGATTGATGCAGACCCTGGCTCGTGGGGTCCAAGGCATTGTGGCTGAGACACGACACAAATTCACACAGACTACTGAATCCTGTGGAGAAAAAGGGACGGCACGGCCACTCTCTCAAGGATAGTGCGCCTTGGAGCACCTCGGCCACTCTCTCAAGAGGAGAGCCAGCGACCCTTGCCTTGACAGGGTTTTATTGCTTTCTGGGTACATTTGGGTACATGGAGGATGGTTCTCATTTACAGTGCACGGGTTCGCTGTAGGTGATTACCTTTTACAGATAACAAAGGAAAGAATATTGCTAATTACTTCAAAGAGAAGGATGTTACAGATCCAGAGGAAAGTGGTTGACCTGGGTACACTCCTTACTTGGGAGGTTTAGCACAGACTTTAGGAAGTTACTTTAGAGATATGCAGTAAACGTTTGCTGCCTCAATCCAGGGTGAGGGAGTTTTAGCAAAAGCAAGTCTCATAGTGTAAGCGGAAAAGAGACCGGAGTTCAGGCTGCCTGTCACCACCAAACCCAATAAACAATGACAGCGATTGAATCTTTATGGCGCTTTATTCAGAAGGCTGGTGATCTGAGAAGATGGTGGGTTCATACCCTAACAGAACATCTTGTCTTTTCTTTCCAGGCCAACGTTTTTATACCAGGGAATGAACAAGGTCCGGTAAGGGCTTTGAAGTTCAAGGGGGATTAGGTGAGCGAAGCTGCAACATTCCTGTCCTGGGCAGTTAGCTGTTCCCAGGGGCGGTGGTCATCTGTTTCCCCCTGGCACACAAAGATCTGGATGCCTCCAACTTATCCCCAGGAGGTAATCTTTAGCAGTGCCCCAGGAGCTTGGCTGCTTTCCCAGGAGCCAGGATGGGCCTTACCTGTCGTTTCTGAAACAAAGGCTTTAACATATACATTACTTGCCAGGCTTATAACTTTTTACCTTAAACTGAAATTTTCCAACTCTTGAGTCCCCTATCAATAGCAGCCTAGGTACAGTGCAGGCCTGATTCCCCACAGGAGAACCCATCTGTGGGCGTGGGCCCCGTGCCACTCTCCACTGGCCCCTCCGAGTGGGAGCTGGGCCCACGCCACGCAGAATGGTCTCCCATAGGAGACAGAGAGGGAGAGAAACATTGATGTGTGAGAGATTGATAGATCGCTTGCTTCTCACATGCCCCTAACTGGGGACTTGGCCCACAACCCACACGTATGCCCTGACTTGGAATCAAACTGGCGACTCTTCAGTTCACAAGATGGCACTCAATCCACTGAGCCATACCAGCCAGGGCAAGTGGTGTATTTAGATTGATTTTTAAAGTGATTAGTGAGAGTTGGACTAATATATACCATATTTATTATTGTTTTCTATTTGTCGCCCTTTTTGTTCCTATTTTTGTCTTCCACTTTTTTTTCCTCATGTGGTATTAATATTCTGTGTCCTCTCCTAAAAATAATGACTGTACTTTTTCTTAAAAGCTTTTTAGGTGTTGTCCTAGAGTTTGCAATGTACACTTACAACTAATCCAGGTCCACCTTCAAATAACATTGTACTTCTTCACAACTAGTGCAAGTACCTTATAGTAGCAAAATAGTCTTAATTCCACCCTCTCGTGCTTTATATCATTGCTGTCATTCATTTCACTTATACATAAGCATATGTATTATATATAATAAATTGTCACTATTATTATTTTGAACAAACGGTTATCTGTTAGATAAATTAAGAATAAGACAATTTGCCCTGGCTGGTGTAGCTCAGTGGATTGAGCGCGGGCTGGGAACCAGAGGGTCCCAGTTCGATTCCCAGGCAGGGCACATGCCTGGGTTGCGGGCCAGGTCCCCAGTGAGGACCATGTGAGAGGCAGCCACACATTGCTGTTTCTCTCTCTGTCTCCCTCCCTTCCCTTCTCTCTAAAATAAATAAATAAAAATCTTTAAAAGAATAAGACAATTAGAACTTTTTCTTTAACTTCAGTTAATCCTTTTCTGATGCTCTTCCTTTCTCTATGTATATCTGAGTTTCTGACCTATGTTATTTTCCTTCTGTCTGTGTTTCTTTTCCTCAGTTGCAGCCAGTCCACTAATAAGCCAGGGGTGTCAAACTCATTTTCACTGGGGGCCACATCAGCCTCGCAGTTGCCTTCAAAGGGCAGAATGTAACTTTAGGACTGTATAAATGTAACTACTTCCAAACAGTTAAGCAAGAGCTCGGCGCTGCCGCTGGGTAGAAACAAGGTGCCAGGCTGGACAAAACAAGGTGGAGGGCTGGTTTCGGCCGGTGGGCCTTGCGTTTGCCACCTGTGTAATAAGCCCAACGAAGGCATTCTTTATTTCTGTTACTGTGTTTTTGATCTCTACCATTTTTTTCTTTCTCAGAATTTCCATTTCTTGGCTTATGGTGCCCATCTCTTCTTGCAAGCTGTCTACTTTACCTGTTAGAGCTTTTAGCGTGATAATTATAGTTATTTCAAATTCCCTGTGCAATAATTCCGATATCCCTGCCATAACTAGGTCTGGCTCTGATGGTTTCTCTGCCTCTTCAAACTTTTTTTTTCCTTTTAGTACACCTTGTCAATTTTCCTTGGTAGCTGGACATGCTGTACTCCGCAAAAGGAACTGCAGTAAATGGCCTGAGTAGTCTGGTGCTGAGGCGTCAGGGGAGGGGCAGCGTTCTCGAGTCCTGTGTTTAGAACTCAGTCTTTGAGTGGACTGTGTCTCTAGACCGTGAACTTTGCAAGTGCTTCTCATTCCCTCCCCACTCCTCCACTCCCCACTACGCCGTGACAAGATGGCTCCAGTGGGCTGCAGTTGGATAATTTCATTCTCTCACGTGGAAAGCTAGAGTCAGTTGAAGTTGGGGATTTCCCTCTCCCAGGTTGGTTAGGCTCTAAAACCCCCAACAGTTTAGGTTTTGATAAAATAATTTCTCTCAGGGGCAAGCTTTGTTAAGAAGAACAGAATGTTCTAGCATATTTCAAAATGGTTCCTTTCCCTTCCCCCTGGTGGAAGCACAAGGGGATTTTTCTCCCATATTCATTGAGAGAACTAGTTTAGCTCCTGGAAGTAAAACTCATGAAAGTGTAGTGGCGCCCTTATGACTGCCCCCCAGGAGTTTTAACACTCAGATTTGGCCATGCTGAGCCTCTAGCAGTGCGTCCCTTATAATTCAGGTTTCCATACCCTGATACTGATTCCTGCAGAGGTTCCTGCTCAGGGACTTCTGCTCTGGTAGGTTGCAATTCTGTCTCTCCAATTCTGGGGGCAGCGGTTTGCCCTGTGACCTCGCTTCTCTGACGAATCTACAGCCATGCACTGCATAATGATGTTTTGGTCAAGAACGGACTGAATATACAATGGTGGTCCCATAAGATTGTAATAAATTATAAGCAAAAAGTTTGTTTGCAACGTTGAAAGAAGAGGGTGGACCCAGCTACCTGATTTTTACCTGGAGAAAGTACCAATTGACCTAATTTACAGAGGATTTGTAAAAGTCTTTTTTTAAAAGATTTTATTTATTTTCAGACAGAGGGGAAGGGAGAGAGAAAGAGAGGGAGAGAACCACCCAGTGGGTGGTTGCCTAATCATGTGCCCCCTACTGGGGACCTGGCCCACAACCCAGGCATGTGCCCTGACTGGGAATCGAACCACCAACTTTTTGGTTCTCAGGCCAGCGCTCAACCCACTGAGCCACACCAGCCAGGGCTGTAAAAGTCTTTAATGAGATGAAATTTCAGCCTAGCTAAGAAACAAGTTTTTCTTTCACATAGAGTCTGAATGACAGGTGTTGCACAAGTTACTTCAGACCAGAAGGAAGAACATTAGATTTCCTTTTTCCCCTTCAGCACAAATCTGGACACCTTCCTTTGCAGTTGGTAGTATTAATAAGTTCCAACTAACACTTATAAAGCAAAGTCCGCCAATTCTACAGCTTCTCATCAAAGATACCATGAGTTATATGGCACACGGTTATCTTATGTTGCACTGAGAAAGGAAAAAAGACTGCTACATAATTATGAGATATAATCAAATATAAGATATATCCTCATTTCAGATATTTTTAAAAGCGGGAAAATGAACACATTAGAATATAGCAGCCTAGATCTCTTCTTTGAACTCCAAGTCTGTATGGTCACTCGAATTTCTCACAGGCTCCTTACACCTAATGTGTCCTGATCTGGCTCTTCATCGGCTTCGCCAAGCTGTTCCTTTTCCTGCATTCCCTGTCCTGGCAAATGGAGCCGCCCCAACAAGAAACATGCTAGTCATGCCAGACTCCTGACCCTCTATCCATTCTGTCTCATACATCTCTCTTCAAGGCATGGCCTTCTCTCTTTTCCCTCTGTCGTGGCTTTGAGTCAGGTATTCCTCGTCTCTCCACAGGATTACAGCAGTAATCTAATTGCTCTCCCTTCCTCTAATGAATTCCTACTCTACACTGTCCTTGTTTTCTTTCTTAAGCATCAATCTGATATTATTCCTTGCTTTGGAAACAAGGTGAAGACTCCATCCAAAAAATAGGCAAAGGACATGAAAAGGCCAAATCACAGAAGAGAAAAATACACACTTACACATGTGAAAAGTTGTTCATCTTCATTATGAACTAAATGTAACAATGACATTTTTTCACCTTTTCAATGGGCATTTTGTGAGAACTGATAATAAGGAATGCAAGAGTGTTGATAAATGCCACTATATATCGTTATTGGTGGACAATATTTTGGATGACATTTTGGCAATGTTTTGGATATGTGGAGGAAAGCAAACTGCCAATTACCTCTGAGCCTCAATGACTGCATTTGGTCAAATGGGGCTGATATCTACTCCAACGGCCTTAAGGAAGTAAGACAATTTAGGGGAAAGAAATTTGTAAATAATACTAGCTAACATTCATGGGGCACTTGCTGTTTTAAGTGCTTCATATGTGTTACCTCATTTAATCTTCACAACAATCCTGTAAGTACTACTGTTATCATCCCATTTTATCTCTAAGAAAAGTGAGGCACATAGAATAAAATATTGCCCAAAGAGTGGAGCTGGGATTACTGGTATTAAATCCACATAGGAGGATCTCGCTTTTTGCAGCAACCTACGCCGCCGTTGTTTTATGTGAGAACCCACAGCATCCACAGTAGAAACTTGTTTACATAGAATTTGCTCCTTCGTTAGTTACCATCAACTGTCCTTCTCTAATTGCTTTGTGTATCTCATCACGGTCCTGACTGACTGAGCTCCAGAGAACTCAGCCCAGCTCTCCAATTCATTTTCGGTGTCCTGGCCACCACTGGGTGGGTACACGTTAAAATCGTAGGCAGAGGCCTAAAAATGTTATCGTGCATTTCTGTGGAATCAAAGGCATATCCTTACAAATGTGAATATCCGCGAGGCTGAGACAGACACACAATAACTAGCTACATATAGGCGAGTACGCGCCTTGACGACCACAGCTCCGCTCCACACCTGGGCCCTGGGCTGACCTTTCCAGCTTTCCCGTGTTAGCCTTATTCTCCCGGAACCTTTCCTGCGGATTCCGATGCAGCCGGCCGGTACAACGCCACTGAACACACAACAGAGCAAGTCCTAGTAGTCTAACTGTATGCCTGACATTTCTAGCTTACTTACACAACCCGGGAGAAAACATCCTCATGTTCTTGCACTTTTTAAAATACTAAGTGACGAAAAAAATTTTATCCCTTAATTAATATTATAATCAAATGACTTCGGGAGCGTTTGTTCTTCTTTTTGGTTAGGCATATACATGGACAGCTCACTTAGACCGAACAGGGAAGGCGGGGGAAGAAAGCGGAAGCCGCAGGGTCTTCTAAACCAGAAAGTCTACGGAGCTAGCGCCAGGCAATTTGCGGCGTTCCCCTTTTAGACGCAGTGTTAGAAACAGGCAAGGGGAGAGGCGTCGTCGCTGGAGCTGAAACCAGGCGGCTGGAGTTCTCAGGGATGAACCTCGAGTTGCTGGGTAAGGAGAGCTATGGCTGCGTCTTAGAGAACGTTTTGGTCCCGGAAAAGAGGGAACCCTGGCGGGAGAGGATTCAGGCAGCAGCTCTGGGTACCTAGTTCTGCTGTGGATCACTGGGCGCTCCTGATATCCAGCAGCAGCAGAAGGAGGCAGCCCAGCTTCTGCCCGAGCAAAACGCATTGCCTTCCCGGAGGCTGTTTTCTGATCAGTTTTCGAGTGGTAGGGACAGTTTGTGACTTAGTTTTGAGGACAAGCATCACAGGTGATGAAGTAGCCCAGAACAGGCAGGACCACAGTTATGGAGAAGGAATCTGAGGGAGTGGGGCTTGAAGTGAAGCTCCTAAGACTTGTCAGGGGTTTGGGTGTCTGGACAGGTTAAATCTTTTTGTAGAAATACGAGATGCCTAAGGTGGGGAGACTTGGAGATCTAGTTGAAGTCCCTCATGGAACAGATGAAAAAAGCCTCAGAGGGTAGCGACTTGAAGGCACTAAACAAGCACATGGCATATTGGCGCTGGAATCATTATCTTGCCTTACTTATGTAAGCTTCGTAACTACCAGGGATGGTGTGTAAAACACTGAGGTGTGAACTACAGAGGCATTTGCCTTTTGTCACCCTCTGTTTGAGTCGTTTCCTCCCTACACCTTACTCAAATTGTTTAAAAACTGTAGGTTCGTTCTTCTAGGCTTTCATTAGGTGTTTAGCATGGTAGCCTAGCGATATGTGAGGTTTTCCAGAACTCCTAATGACGTGCTGTCTTTAATGGTTGTGTTTCTTTTTGAATAAAAGATCAGAAGGTGTTTTTGGCTCCCCAAAGGACTACAAAGATATTTAAGAAGTGGTCTTTACCTTTAAGGAGCTTTTTGTTATGCAGAAAGATTAGGATGATTATGCAAATAGCCATAATGTATTGCAGAACATAGGAAAGCCTTTGAGAGTCATTACAAAGACCTAGAACGTGTAGAAGAGGGAATTAATCTCTTTGGGGCAGGAGAGGAAAGGCAATCAGGAGCAAAGATCCTGTGGAAGGCTTGGAGTTTTGAGTGGATATTTAAGACTGGTAAAATATTGACAGTATGACGATTTGGGGAGGGGGTGCTTACTAGGAATATGCTTGATTTAAGATATCAGTGAGAGAAGACCTAAAGAATTTACCTGCTTGGTTGTGGGTACTGTGAATAAAGAGAAAGTCAAGAGAAGGGGTTGGTGCCATCAATTTTGTGGAGGTTCTTGAACGCGCAGCTGGAAAGTTTGTGCTTTTTAAGAAAGGTATGGAAGATCCATTGAAGGGTTTTGACTTACTTAGGGGATAAGAAGATAAATGATATAATGATCAGTTAACTAACAGTTACATAATACTTACTATGAGCTAGGCATGTTTTTAAGTACTTTCCATATATTTATCCAGTAGAGGGAGAAGAGAATGTATAGGTTGGTGTGGTGTGGTGTCGTCCATAGAGGCCAGCTGTAGAGTATTTGAGGCTGAGAGCTAGGAAAGGGCTGCTCTGTTTAGTCCTTGGGCAGCTTGGGGCCCCTCAGCAACTTGAGCAGAAGCCAAATTACAGTGATTTTAGGAAGTTGTGAGGGGCAAAAGGGAGGGAAAGAGTTGACCCTTATTTTTTTTAAGAGTTTATTTATTTATTTTTAGACAGAAGGGAAGGGAGGGAGAAAGAGAGGGAGAGAAACATCAAGGTGTGGTTGCCTCTCATGTGGCCCCCACTGGGGACCTGGCCTGCAACCCGCATTGCCCTGACTGGGAATCGAACTGGTGACTCTTTGGTTCGCAGCCCGCGCTCAGTCCACTGAGCTACACCAGCCAGGGCAAGTTGACCCTTATTTTTAAAGACTAAAGTATGGAGGAAAGATGATAGGCTAGTACATTCAAAGAGATAGCAAAGTCATGGGAAAGGTTTTATTTATTTTTTTAATTTATACAGGAAATTCATGAGTGTGAAACTTAGGAAGGAATATTTAGCATTGGAAGGCTAGACAATTTAAAAGAAGACTGGATCCAAAAGATGTAAATCTTTGTGGAAGTGACTCTGAGTCTTATAGTGGAAAGTCAGTGATTACAGAGAGAAAAGAGAAAGGAGCAGAAGTGATGTGATTGTGGGAGCATACTACAGGATTTCTGGCCAGGTAAAGGAAGTGAATGATAATGTGTTGTTAACGTGGACACTCAAGATACTACATCTGCAACCACTTCTTGAGCCCTTGCTGTGTATCAAGCAGTGTGCACGAGAGATAAAAGTTACATAAGAGTTTTTCAAACTTAGTTTTCTCACAACTCATAATACGAATATATTTTCTATCACAACCCATTATATATACTTATATTTATAACTGAGTTTCTCAGTTATAAATTACACTTAATCTCAAAATTACACTTAATCCTTGTTATGCTAAGTACCCTCTGGTATAGTCTAATCTATTAAAAAAACTTGTGGCTCGCTAAATTGATTTATTCATTTATGGCGGATTGGGTCCTACTGTTTGAAAAACATTGAAATAATATACAGCCATTGCCCTGTAAAAATACATAGAACTAGAAGAGAAACATAAACAAATGATCAGCCACTGGGAGTTTAAATCTAGAAAGCTCATGGAGGCCCTGGCTGATGTGGTTCAGTGGATTGAGCAAAACAAAGGGTTGCCAGTTCAATTCCCAGTCAGGGCACATGCCTGGGTTGTGGGCCAGGTCCCCAGTAGGGGGCATGTGAGAGGCAACCTCACATTGATGTTTCTTTTCCTCTTTCTCCCTCCCTTCCCCTGTGTCTAAAAAGAAAAGAATGAATGAATGGATGAATAAAATCTTTAAAAGAAAAAAGCTCATTGAGGTTCTTTAATTTCATGCTTTACAAATGAATAAATAAAGTACGTACTTGTATTTTTCACAACAGTGGAAACAATATAAATATGTGTGCTGAAAAAATTATCTTTCTCCCCTTTTCCACATGGCAACTGTCTGGAGTTTATCTTTTTATATCGTTTGGCTTACTCAAATAAACACATTTAAACAAATGTCTAAGGGCTTTGTTTCTGCTTTTTCCAGATACAGAACCTTTGTAGATACATTTCCAAGTTTCTTTCTTCACTTAACACTGTAAAGATACTATTCCTACACATTAGGAGATAATAGCTCTAATAATTTTTAATGTATTCATGTAGATACACATGATATATAATTTTAACTGGATGCTTTTTTCTTTTAATATTTTTATGTATTTCTTTTTAGAGAGAGGGGAAGGCAGGGAGAGAAACATCAGTTGGTTGCCTCTCACACATCTCCACCTGGGGACCTGGCCTGCAACCCAGGCCTGTGCCCTGACCAGGAATTCAGCCGGTGGCTCTTCAGTTTGCAGGCCTGCGCTCAAGCCAGAGCCACACCAGCCGGAGCTGGGTTCTTTTTTTAAGTATATTTTATTGATTATGCTATTATAGTCATCCCTTTTTTTCCTCCCCTTTATTTCCCTCCACCCTGCAACCCCTCCCACCAGCATTCCCCCCCTTAGTTCATGTCCATGTGTCGTACATATAAATTCTTTGGCTTCTCCATTTTCTATACTATCCTTAACCTCCCCCTGTCTATTTTCTACTTACCATTTATGCTTCTATTCCCTGTACCTTTTCCCCCATCCTCCCCCCTTCCCCTTCCCTCTGATAACCCTCCATGTGATCTCCATTTCTGTGATTCTGTTCCTGTTTTAGTTTGCTTAGTTTGTTTTTATTTTTGATTTTAGGTTCAGTTGTTGATAGTTGTGAGTTTATTGTCATTTTACTGTTCATAGTTTTGATCTTTCTCTTAGACAAGTCCCTTTAACAGTTCATATAATAAGGGCTGGGTGATGATGAACTCCTTTAACTTGACCTTATCTGGGAAGCACTTCATCTGCCCTTCCATTCTCAATGATAGCTTTGCTGGATAGAGTCAACTTGGATGTAGGTCCTTGCCTTTCATGACTTCATATATTTCTTTCCAGCCCCTTCTTGCCTGCAAGGTTTCTTTTGAAAAATCATGCAAGTAGTTTCATGGGAACCCCTTTGTGGGTAACTCTCTCCTTTAGATTATCTCCTTATCTTTAATCTTGGGTAATGTAATTATGATGTGCCTTGGTGTGTGCTTCCTTGGGTCCAACTTCTTTGGGACTCTCTGAGCTTCCTGGACTTGCTTGAAGACTATTTCCTTTGCCTGATTTGGGAAGTTCTCCTTCATTAATTTTTCAAGTAAGTTTTCCATTTCTTGCTCTTCCTCTTCTCCTTGTGGCACCCTGATGATTTGGATGTTGAAACGTTTGAAGTTGTCCCGAAGGTTCCTAAGCCTCTCCTTATGTTTTTTAATTCTTCTTTCTTCATTCTGTTCCCGTTGAATGTTTATTTCTTCCTTCTGCTCCAAATCGTTGAATTGTGTTTCAGTTTCCTTCCTGTCACTGTTGATTCCCTGTACATTTTCCTTTATTTCACTTTGCATAGCCTTCACTTTTTCCTCTATCTTGCGACCATACTCAGCCATTTCTGTGAGCATCCTGATTACCTACAGAGTTCAAAACACTCTGCATGTGATAGGCTGGCTGTCTCTTCATCGCTTAGTTCTATTTTTGGAGTTTTGATGTGTTCTTTCATTTGGGCCATATTTCTTTGTCTTGGCGCACCTGTTACATTGTGAGGGGTGGAGCCTTAGGTATTTGCCAGGGTGGGGCAACCCACGTGACTGTGTTGTGATGCTGTATGTGGGGGAGGGTTCAGAGAGGGAACAGTGCGGCTTGCTTGGCTCTCTGCTGGCTTCCAGTCTCTTCCCCTGCTACCCACAATCAAATTGGGCCCTTCTGGTGCTGATTCCTGGGTGGGTGCGTTTGTGTATATTCTAGGACAGACCCTGTGGATCTCTCCAATGAGCTCTCCTGTGAGGCTGGCAGTTTCTCCTGCTGCCTAAACCCCCACAAGTTTTTACAGTCAGATTTTGAGGCTTTATTCTACCCCCTACCCCCCATGCTGGAACCCTGGGTTGCACAATCTGTCTTGCTCCCCAGTTATTCCTCCAGGTTTATCCGCACGCAAATGTGGGACTGCCTGCTCCACCAGCTGCTGCCTCACTGGCCTCAGTCCTCCAGCTGCTGCCTTGCCACGAGTCCTCTCCACCCGGCTGCCCGTCTCCACCCCTCCGACTGGTCTGGATGAATGTTTCTTCTTTAACTCCTTGGTTGTCAGTCTTCCATTCAGTTAGATTTTCTGGCAGTTCTGTTTTTTTGTTTTCCTCTTTTTTGTTGTGCGGGATGGCAAAGTTTATCTACCTTCACCTCCATCTTGGTTGGAAGTCCTGGATGGTTTTTTTGAGTGTGTTTTTACTTGCCTCCTCCATTTTGTTGGTAATCCTATATGTTTCCTTTTACATTTTTCTTCATGCCTATTCCTGTGTGCGTATTTATACATAAACCAAAAATTGAAATATTATATACACTTTCTTTTGCTTTTTTATTCACTTAGTAACATAAATGAAAACTTTTCTCAGAGAATTGGTATAATTTATCCATATTTGAATATTTTTTTCTGCTCTGAAATAGCTTGAATAATGTAGCAATTATCTACTGCTTGAGATTTAAGAGACATTGCTCACAAAATCGTATATGCTTGCTGCCCTTTTTATTTTATTTTATTTTTTATTTTTATTTTTTATTTTATTTTTATTTTTTTTTAATTATTTTATTGTTGTTCAATTACAGTTGTCTGCATTTACCCTCCCCCCCCACCCCAGGCAAACCCACCTCCCTCCCTTGCTTCCACCCTCCCCCTTGGTTTTGTCCATCTGTCCTTTATAGCAGTTTCTGAATACCCTTGTCCCCATTCTCCCCTTCCCCCTCCCCTCTGGTTACTGCCGGAATGTTCTAAACTTCAATGTCTCTGGTTCTATTTTGTTTCTCTGGTTGTATTTTGCTTGCTTACCTTGCAAGTGTCTTGGCTGTGACTGATCTGAATTTCCCGGTAGCTGATCTGGCCTCGGTGCCTTCGCTCCTGAGTCCTTACACAAAACCTTTTAACATTTCATATAGTAGAGGCTGCATGATGATGTACTCCTTGAACTTGACCTTATCTGAGAAGCATTTTATCTGCCCTTCCATTCTAAATGAAAGTTTTGCTGGATAGATTATTCTTGGTTGTAGGTCCTTGCTTTTCATGATTTGAAATATTTCTCTCCAGCCCCTTCTTGCTTGGAAGGTCTCCTTTGAGAAATCCACTGACAGTGTTATGGGAATTCCTTTGTAGGTAACTGTCTCCTTTTCTTTTGCTGCTTGCAAGATTTTCTCCTTATTCTTAATCTTGGGTACTGTAATGTACTGTAATTATGATGTGCCTTGGTGTGTTCCTCTTTGGGTCCCACTTCTTTGGGGTTCTCTGAGCTTCTTGGATTTCCAGGAAGCCTATTTCCTTTGCCAGATCTGGGAAATTCTCCTTCATTATCTGTTCAAAAATACGTTCAATTTCTTGGTCTTCCTCTTGTCCTTCTGGCAGCCCTATGATCCGGATGTTAGGTTGTTTACAAATGTCTCTGAGGTTCCTGAGTCCCTCCTCAGTTTTTTGAATTCTTGTTTCTTCCTTCTGGTCTACACTATTGGTTTGAGTCCCAGCTTCCTTTTTTTCCCTATTGGTTCCCTGTAGATCATCCCTCATTATCTTTATCGTGTTCTTCATTTGTTCATTTATTTGCATCCACCTTTCTTCCAGTTTTGTGAGCAATTTTAAAGATTTTATTTTTATTTATTTTTAGAGAGAGGGGAAGGGAGGGAGACAGAGAGGGAGAGAAATAGCAATGTATGGTTGCCTCTCACATGGCCCTCACGGGGACCTGGCCTGCAACCTGGGCATGTGCCCTGACTGGGAATCGAACCGGGACCCTTTGGTTCCCAGCCGGCGCTCAATCCATTGAGCTACACCAGCCAGGGCAAGTTTTGTGAGCATTTTGATTACCAGCGTTTTAAACTGAGCATCTGATAGGTTGACTGTGTCGTCATCCGTTAATTGTAATTTGTTCTGGTCTTTCATTTTGGCCATTTTCATTCTTTTTATCTCGGAGCACTTGTCAGATTCTTAGGTGTTCGCTGGTGCCCGGCAACCTGGGTCGTTTTTTTTGTGACGTTTCCTCTGGGGGCGGGGCCTGGGAGGGAGCAATGGCGACTGCCAATCCCCGCCGGCTCCCTATCACCCTCCGCTCCCTAGTCCCTTACTTCCTCCTCCGCCAGTCTCGGCCCTGCTGGTTCCCACTGCCCTCTCTGGTTACACCGCCAGCCTGTGGGGTTCACCCATTGCTTGGGGTTGTGCTTTGGTTAGGCGCTCGTGGGGTGAGTCCCTCCGGGCAAACTGCCTCTCACTCTGCTCCTCCACTCGGTTCTGTCCCGCTTACCGGCCTGGATGTACGTCCTCCCCAACTTCCTGGGTGTCGGACTTCCCTTCAGTTCGATTCTGTCTGTTCTGGTTGTTTATTTTTCGCTATTGTGTTCATTGTTTAAACTCTCTGGTGTGCGCGCAGCGAAGTGCATCCACCTACGCCGCCATCTTGGCGGAAGTGCACCCTTTTTATTTTTTAAAATAGTAGGTCTGTAACAGCCTTTCAGTGTGTTGTTTACATATTGATTCAGTTGAGGAGTTTTCTTCTGTAATCAGCTTTGGAAATGTGAATATTGCTATAAAACTTACTCATGTTTTTTGAATTATCAAGTATACTATGAAGTTAAATCTCTTTGACCAGGATTTATTTCTCTTTGTCATTCACATCTTTGGGCACCTTTTTCCCCTTAATGGCCTTTAAAACCAAGCCCAAGCAATCCAACTGGAGAACATAAAAGTGGTCCGGAGCATCCTGAGGAAGCGGCCTTTTGCTCCCTCAACCCTGCTTGACCGCATTCTTGCTCAGGTCCTTCAACCTAAGTGTCCCAATGTAGCTCAGTCTTTTTTATACATCACTTTCTCTTTGTGTTCCTCCACATTCCTCATTGGAACCTTAATCAGGATGACCCTAAAAAAAAGCCCAACCCAAAACATAAAGCAAAAATACAAAATTGGGGTAATATGTGTTGAGGGGATAATCATGTGTTAAAATGGTTCCTGGATTCTGCATTCTCTCAGAATCCTTTTTTTTTTTTTTTTTAAGATTTTATTTTATTTTTAGACAGAGGGGAAGGGAGGGAGAAAGAGAGGGAGAGAAACATCAATGTGTGTTTGCCCTTCGCATGGCCCCCACTGGGGACCTGGCCTGCAACCCAGGCATGTGCCCTGACTGGGAATCGAACCGGCGACCCTTTGGTTCACAGTCTGCGCTCAATCCACTGAGCTACACCAGCCAGGGCAGAATCTTTTTTTTTTTTTTCTTTTTAAGATTTTATTTATTTGTTTTTTTAGAGAAGGGGAAGGGAGGAAGAAAGAGAGGGAGTGAGAAATCGACCAGCTTGCCTCTTGCATGCCTCCAACTGGGGACCTGGCTTGAAATCCAGACCAGGAATCAAACCAGCCAGCAACCCTTTGGTTTGCAGGCTGGCTTTCAGTCCACCGAGCCACACCAGCCAGGGCTGCATTCTCAGAATCTTATGGGTGACTTTCCCTTCTCCCAACACAGCACAAGTAACACTGCACATTCCTGAGTGCTTTATATTTTTAGGTTGTATATTTTAAATTTATTTGTTTTTTATTCCTTTTTATTCTCAACCATGTGAATGTTATCTCTATTATTGAAGATGTATAGGATATATTGTTAAAGAAGCAAGTCATGTAAACATATTAATAAACATTATTACATGACTTGCTTCTTTAGTATCTGTGTATCTTGCTTCTGTGTAGTATCTTGTTCTGGTTTCAACATTTCTTTTGAATGTAATCAGTCACCATAAGTCTGGTGCACATTAGATAATTCAAGATAATTACCCTTTTTGGCAATTATTACCTCGAGTTTCATCCTTTTAGTTTTCTTAACTATAGGACCTGTGTGGGGGGTTGATGTTTTAATGTTTTCATTCTTCAGTTTTCTGTTAATTTTTTTTAAAGATTTTATTTTTAGAGAGGGGAAGGGAGGGAGAAAGAGAGGGCAGAAACATCAATGTGTTGTTGCCCCTTGAGCGCCCCCTACTGGGGACCTGGCCCACAACCCAGGCATTTGTCCTGACTGAGAATCGAACCGGCGACCCTTTGGTTTGCAGGCTGGCACTCAATCCATTGAGCCACACCAGCCAGTGCATCTATTAATATTTTTTAAAGGACAAAATATAATGAAAGTAGTTTTCAGACTTTTTTTTTTAAACGTATGACTTCTTTTTAAAATAAAATCTTATTTGAATGCTCTATATGTAAAACAGCTTTCATGGTCTGGTAGTTCTCAGAGCATAGTTTAAAAACCATTGTAATAAGCTCTGGCTGGTGTGGGTCAGTGGATTGAGTGCTAGCCTGCGAACCAAAAGGTCACGGGTTTGATTCCCAGTCAGGGCATATGCCTGGGTCCCCTGTTGGGGGTGTGAGAGAGGCAACTGATGGATGTATCTCTAACACATCAATATTTCTCTCTCGTTTTCCCTCTAAAAATAAAGAAATAAAATATTTAAAAACCATTGTAATAAAGTCCTTAGGTAATTACATAAGTAAATACTGACAAAGATGGTGCTGCTGCTGAAATTAAATTTCTGACAAGCAAGCAGTGTCATATCATCTACAACTTGAAATGTTTATTACTACTAATGTATAAATACCAAATTTAATATAGGAAAAGCATTCAGGGATTTTTGTACCAAAATGTTTTTTGCTTAAGAAATGGAGGCTCGTGTGTTTAACCAACCGCCAGACTATGTCACAACCCAAATGCTATTATTAATCAGGGGAGTGATTGCTATTGGTTGGCTGCTGTTAATAATAGTTTTAGGGAATATTTGGGACTTAAGATAATTCGACTTGATTTTTAAAAGTTTGTATTTAGCCCGGCTGGTGTAGCTCAGTGTATTGAGTGCGGGCTGGGAACCAAAAGGTCCCAGTTCGATTCCCAGTTGGGGCACATGCCTGGGTTGCAGGCCAGGACCCCAGTGAGGGCCATGTGAGAGGCAACCATACATTGCTCTTTCTCCCTCCCTTCTCCTCTCTAAAAATAAATAAATAAAATCTTTAAAAAAAATAGTTTGTATTTAAAAATAACCATAATGACATCATTACATGTTTATGTAAGTAACATATTTTGATGAAAAGTAACTATTTTCTAAAACAAAAAAAAATAGAAGAGTAACATTGTTTTACACTTTTACAAATCTCTGTAATGTTTACCTAAATAGAAGCTGGCGGAATTCTTACTTCTGCTTCTGTATTCATTCTGTTGCAATATCATAGGTCATAGAGGCTCAGGAGGACTCATCTATAAACTTAAGAGATAATGAGAATAAAAAGGCGAGTACCTTCTTGGTGTAATAATGAGAATAAGAAAGGGCTTCAGTTCCCTATCCACACTTTGCGGATTATTGCTACACACCATTCATGAGCCGTAGGTCCCCTGGTATGATGCACATGTTCCACCAACTCTCTTTCTTTGTTTTGTTGCAGAGTCCTTTGGGCAGAATTATCCAGAGGTAAGAGTGTATAGTGTTGTGATTTTTATGAACATGATAACTCACTAGCTTTGTATTTGAGTGGAAAATGCATTTTGATCCTTTTTTTTGACAACAGAAACATTAGATGTGATGATGTATCTTTTGCTATAATAAGGACGAAATGTTCAGTTTTGGGGTAGGGGAAGATAGGCAATATTGCCTGAAAATCTCACCATAATGTAAATAATGTAAATCATACAGTTCATTCCCCTTTAAATAAAAAAAAAAGATGAAAGGATCGATTAAAGGATCACAAACAGTGCCATTGCTTGTATATTTTTTCTAGTTTTGATTGCGTTTTTACATAGTAATAAATCAATATATGCTATAAGTGTGCTTTACTTTTTAAAATATAAAAATGTTTTGGAATACCAGGTCTGTTTAGAAGGTGTCCAGCCATGTAATATGAAAAATAGAGACATTTATTGAAGAAGATACAAGATACAAGAAACATTGTACTTAGAGCAATGACTCCTCTGTCCCCTTCAAATTAGGCACGTTGGGGCCTCACACAGTTCTCCCAGTTGCCATCAGCTGCCCTGTTGTATTTTCCTGAATCTTATTAACAGTCTGAAATCTCTTCCCTTTCAAAGGTGATTTTGGTTTTGGGAAAGCCAGAAGTCGCAGGATACCAAATATAGGCTGTAGAGGGGCTGAGTCACCTGGGGGATTTGATGTTTTACCAAAAAAAAACTCTTCATGAGATGTGATGCATGAGCGAGCGTGTTGTCGTGATGAAGCTGCCAATCATCAGTTGCCCATAGCTCTGGCCTTCTGAGTCACCCTTTCTATGAAGGAATGTTCAAGCTTAACACAAAATTTGATGCAGATTCGTTGCTCTATTTGCTCAGTCATTTTGAACACAACGGCCACACAGCACACATGCTCACTCAATGGTGTTGGCTGCCGCTGCTGACTAGTCCAGTGAAGTCGTCCCTGTTCACACATGCACGTTTCAGTCCACTCTCCTTGGCTGCCAGGTTACATCGACGTCATGCAAACCATCCTCCTTATATTAACAGTGGCTGGACTTTTTCTGGGCAGATTTTGTATGTTTCAGTTAAGTCATCATGATTATTTTAAATGGATTGATCACTTCTTGGCCTTTTGGCTAAGATCAAGTATATTTTAAATGGATTGATAGTAATATAAAATAATTTTTTTGGCTTTTCTAATATTATATAGGCTGTTCTAGGGTTTTTGTTTTAAATTATTTTTCTTGGGATAAATTCCAAAAAAATGTGATTATTGGGTCAGCAGGATGACTCTTTTAGTGAATCTTGTTATATTTGGCCTAATTGCCCTCCAGAGTGTGTATACAAAGTTATAATGGTAATGTAAGGGATGGATCATATCTGTTTCCAAAAATTTTGTTAGCATTTATAAATATTTCTTCATTTTTACTAGTTTAATAGGTATAAGAACATATATAGAGATTATTTTGGTATACATCATGATTTCAATTCAAGAGAAGTGTCATGGATGGTAGAGAATCGTTAAAAAAAAATAATTTGGAGCCCAGATCAGTGTGGCTCAGATGGTTGAAGAATTGCCCCGTAAACTGAAGGGTTCTGGGTTCAGTTCCCAGTCAGGGCACGTGCCTGGGTTTTAGGTTCAGTCCCTGGTTGGGACATACACAAGAGGCAGCTGACTAATGTTTCTCTCCCTCTCTTTCTCCTTCCTTTCCCCTTTCTCTAAAATCAACAAGCATGCCCTTGGGCAAGGATGAAAATAAATAAAAGGTGAATTTTATTAAAAAGTCAATAATCGTTTGGATGCCTGGGTATTATTGTATATGTTTGTGTTCACTTTAATCTTTAGGAAGCTGATGGGACTTTGGACTGTATCAGCATGGCCCTCACGTGCACCTTCAACAGGTGGGGCACGCTGCTCGCAGTGGGCTGCAACGATGGCCGAATTGTCATCTGGGACTTTTTGACAAGAGGCATTGCTAAAATAATCAGTGCGCACATCCATCCAGTCTGTTCTCTATGGTAAGGAACTTTAATACTAATGTGTTTAATGTAAGTTAAAGCAGGGGGGTGAACGGTGACTTTGTAACTGGCAGTCTCATTGTAGGTATTTTAATATTTAGAGTGTAAAATATCCATCTATTAGTAATAAAATTGCTCATAGCTTATGTGGACCCTGAACCCATGCTGCCCTCAAAGCTCCTTCGTGATGAGAAATTCAGTGTAATATATGGATCTATGTCAGGCTCTGTCTGATAATATTTCAGTACTGAGCAAATACCTACTGATTGTAGGTAGAGTAATATTTGTGATAATGATGTTTTATTTAAAATAAAAAAATCTTGGTTAGAAGAGAAGCTTGGAAGTCATCTAGCTTGGAAGAACCTAGCCCAGCCTTGTCCAGGTTCCTGAATCCCAGCAATTGTAGTGATCACAAGCGTGTCCTTTTCTTCATTGAATTATATAGTTATTAAGGCTTTCTATCAAATATTTGAGTTGAACTTTGGTTTAATATAAATTCCTATTGATTTCTTTGTTACTCTCTTAGATGACTATTCAAAAAATTTTATTTTGGGGCAGCACTTATTTTAAATGAACTTGAGGCCAAAAAAAAGCACCTAATCAAATCTAGATTTACTGAACTGTAACGGATTTCCTTCTGTCTAAAGAGAAACGGCAGCGGTATTACAAAGGGCTGGATTGGAAGGGGCCTGAGTCCCACTGATGAACTCTTGGTTTTGGCAAAAACTTTTCTCCAATACACAAAGGATAACCCAAGCTCTGGTTGGTGTGTCTCAGTGGACTGAGTGCGGCCTGTGCACCAAAGGGTGGCCGGTTCGGTTCCCAGTCAGGGCACATGCCTGGTTGTGGGCCAGGTCCCCAGTAGGGGTGAGTGAGGCAACTGCACATTGATGTTACTCTCTCTCTCTCCCTCGCTTCCCCTCTCTCTAAAAGTAAATAAAATCTTCAAAGTATAACACCAGCCGACATGATCTCTTGGGTCTTTTCCAGCTCCTTTGCGTTTCATTTGTTTTTCTTGTTGTGTTTTTACAATAAAGATTTAGATACATATATTTTTAAAAGCTTTATTGATATTATAATTCACAAACTAATTTTAGAACGCCTGCCTATTAAAAATATATTTTGTAAACTAGTGTATAATCATTTGTAAAATTATGGAAAATATAGCAAAGAAGAAAGAACTGGTATCTCCTGTAGTTCCATCACCCAGATGTTACTGCTGTAAAACTTTGGATCGGTTTCTACATATAGTTTTTAAAAAGTAGAGCTTGTGATTGTGCTGTGTTCTTTCTGTCTTTATGGAAAAGTTTAAAATGTCGTTTACTGAAAGACAGGTAACTTTGCAAAGAGAAATAGCACTTCTCAATAGCACAATCCAATCTAGAAGTGTAAATGAAAGTAGATGATTTAAAACTAACAATGTATATAAAGCTGAAGTCACTGCCTTGGGTAATTTATATCCTGCATCCAGTATCTTATGTGGACTTTCACTCTTAAGGCAGAAAAAGTGAAGTTGTCATGTAATGACTTGGCTCTTCCATCCGAATGTCAAACTGAGAGTAAACTTGAGCAGACAGATTCTTTTCTAATGAGGACTTACCTGTGGTGACAGCTGCCTCTGTAAGTTATGTAACAGACACATATCTGAGAGAACAGAAAAAGATGAATTCTAAGATACACAAACGTGATTTTTAAACGAGGGGTCAGTGAGACTAGCCTTTCTATTACGAAGTGGAACTACTCCCATAACAGACTAACAAGCTCAACATACTCTTTCAGGTACAGTATGTAAAGTGTTCGAAATATCAAAGAATTACCTTTTGGGAGTGTTGCTATATGGACTGGTTTTTAAGGTCTAGCGTAAAAAGTAGCCTGAATAGTTAAAAGCAGTTGAATGGCAACTCATCCTGCTACTCAGAAGGCTGCCATTTAGGGTGTTCGTACCCCATCAACAGAATCCTCTGCAAGGAGCATATCAATATGTATTGTAATAAAAATGAAGCCCTGCCCCGTAATCAACCCATGTCAAAACCACTCATCAGTTACTAGCAAGAATATCTTTAATGAAAAAAATGTTCATCACAGAATCAGAGGCATCAAAGCCAGATGGACACAAGAATGTACCAGCCACCCTGCCTAGTTGGATGGATATTTGGAATGACAGCAACTATTGGGTGGGAACCTCGGTGTGTGCTGCTCAGAGTGGGAGGGAGTAAAATGCTAAGGGGAACTAGGCCCAGAGTTGGGCCACCCCTCAGCAGAACAGGGTCCCAAGCCCTCAGGGCTGTGTGCTCCTTCGCTTCTCTGCACCCTGGTACCAAAACCTTAACAAAAGTACACTCTAAAAGAGAATTCTTAAGCAGGTGATGATGACTGTAACCACTTTTTTGTGTGCCTGTTATTTATGACATAACTCTGGCAATTGTCAGAAGTGTCTGAAGATTACCTGCCAAAAGTTTAAAGACAAGAATTTCTTCTTGCGTGGCAGCAGGAATCCATGCGAGATTTGTACACAGCGATACAGAATGCTGTAAACACAACTTAGCAGAACTTGTATAAAACAGAAGTAGTGAATCCAAATTTAAAAGTGGGTTAAAAAAAACCGGAGGGCAGCTTCATGCAAAGTTCTCCCTCCTGCACCAGATGATTTGACTACAAATATAATTCTGAGCTGAAAAACTGGGATTTGGGGGAAAGCCATCTTTGTGTACAAAATATCCAAAGGATGCTTATTCTTTTACTTTTCTCTAGTGATATTCAGCTGCCAGAGACAGTTCTGACTCTGCGACTTTGGAGACATTTAGAGTTTAGCGTGGTGCCTGGGCCTGGGGCCTGCTGCAGTGCTGGCCATGGCAGCCGATGCCACAGCATCCTCTGCCTCCTCCAGTTCCTGGCTGGCACTGGACTGCAGGGATGCAGGAGTGAGTCACTCCTTCAGGAGGCAACTCTGTAGAAAGGGGGTACAGGAGCCGAAGTAGGCACGTTGATTGATCCAGCGAGGAACCTCTTTCCCACAAAGAATCTCTGATAAAGCTGAAGAAAAGTGATTGTCGTTTTTGTGCATTAAATGATTGGCATTGCCTTTGTATTCTTTTCCCAGTTCTTCTACAATTTTTTCTATATTATCTTCTAGGAAGTCAGTGTTCCCTAAAACAACAGCTTCTTCAAATTTAAGTGTTTCTCCTAGTTCAGAAGCATTTCCTGGGGAAATTTCAAATATTGCAGAAAAGGGGTGAGGATGGGCACCATAAGCCAATTCTCTGCCATATACTTCAATTCCTGAATGCAAAACTCCGGTTCCAGAGGATGAGGTGTACTTGTTCATCCAGTACCTGTCGTACATGTTGAGTACTACTAAATGGTTAGCAGCCCCCATCCTCCTCCCCTGTTGCACCCCCCCCCCCCCCGCCCGCCTCATCCTGGGCCCAGGCCACTCTCACCTCCACAGACGCATCAGGGGGCCAATGCCGGTCACTGCCGACAGGAACCTCTGTGCCATCGGGGCTTAGGGGTGACAGGCCTGCTTGGGCTCAGGCACCCCCCCTTGCTGTATTTTTTTTTTTTAGCTATACGCTGTAGAGTTAATTTTTTTTCAACTTGAAATATCTTGATTTTTTCTTTTTTTCAGTATAGCTTATTGATTTTACTATTACAGTTGTCCTAATTTTTCCCCCTTTGCCCCACTCTGCCTGGCACCCCCTTTCCCTCCTACAGTCCCCCCTTAGCTCATGTCCATGGGTATGTGTATAAGTTCTTTGGCTTCTCCATCTCCTATGCTGTTCTTAAGTTCCCCCTATCTGTTTTGTTCCTGCCAATTATGCTTCTTAATCCCTGTACCTTTTCCCCATCCTTCCCTTTCCTCCTCCCAGCTGATTGCCCTCTAAATGACCTCCATATCTATGATTCTGTTCCTGTTCTGCTTGTTTGCCTAGTTTGTTTGTTCGTTTAGATTTAGTTGATGATAGTTGTGAATTTGTTGCCATTTCAGTGTTCATGGTTTTGACCTTATTTTTCTTAAATAAGTCCCTTTAACATTTCATATAAAAATGGCTTGGTGATGATGAACTCCTTTAGCTTTACCTTATCTGGGAAGCACTTTATTTTCCCTTCCGTTCTAAATGATAACTTTGCTGGATAGAGTAATCCAGGTTGTAGGCCCTTGCTGTTCATCAATTTGAGTATTTCTTGCCAGTTCATCCTAGCCTGCAGTTTCTTTTAAGAAATCAGCTGACAGTCTCATGGGAACTCCTTTGGAGGTAACTCTCTGCTTTTCTCTTGCTGCTTTTAAGATTCTTTATATCTTTTTTTTAATATATTTTATTGATTATGCTATTACAGTTGTCCCATTTTACCCGCTTTATTCCCCTCCGTCCCCCATTTCCAGCCCTTTAGTTTTTGTCTGTGGGTCATACACATAAGTTCTTTGGCTTCTGCATTTCCTATACTATTCTTAACCTCCCCGTCTGTTTTCTACCTACCATTTATGCTACTTATTCTCTGTACTTTTTCCTCCTCTCTCCCCCTCCCCTGTTGATATCCCTCCATACCTTATATAAATCCCTTTAACACTTCATACAATAAAGGCTGGGTAGTGATGAACTCCTTGAACTTGACCTTATCTGAGAAGCACTTTATCTGCCCTTCCATTCTAAATGATAGCTTTGCTGGATAGAGTATTCTTGGATGTAGGTCCTTGCCTTTCATGACTTGGTATACTTTTCTCCAGCCCCTTCTTGCCTGAGAGGTCTCTTTTGAAAAATCAGCTGACAGTCTTATGGGAATTCCTTTGTAGGTAACTGTCTCCTTTTCTCTTGCTGCTTCTAAGATTCTCTTCTTATTTTTAATCTTGGGTAATGTCATTGTGATGTGTCTTGGTGTGTTCCTCTTTGGGTCCAACTTCTTTGGGACTCTCTGAGCTTCCTGGACTTCCTGGAAATCTATTTCCTTCACCAGCTTGGGGAAGTTCTCCTTCATTATTTGTTCAAATAAGTGTTCAATCCCTTGGTGTTCCTCTTCTCCTTCTGGCACCCCCATGATTCGGATGTTGGGACGTTTAAAGATGTCCTGGAGGTTCCTAAGCCTCTCCTCAGTTTTTTGAATTCTTGTTTCTTCATTCTTTTCTGGTTGGATGTTTTTTCTTTCTTCTCGTCCACTCTGTTTATTTGAGTCCCAGTTTCCTTCCCATCCCTATTGGTTCCCTGCAGATTTCCCCTCATTTCCTTTATTGTATCCTTCATTTGTTCAACTAATTGTGAGCAACTTTCAACCAATCCTGTGAGCATCCTGATTACCAGTGTTTTGAACTGTGCATCTGATAGGTTGGCTATCTCTTCATCACTTAGTTGTATTTTTTCTGGAGCTTTGATCTGTTCTTTCATTTGGGCCATTTTTTTTTTCTCCGTGTGCCTGTTACTTTAAGGGGTGGAGCCTTAGGTGTTCACCAGGGCGGGGTAACCCACGTGGCTGTGTTGTGACGCAGCCTGTGGGGGCAGGTCCTGAGAGAACTATGGTGCTTGCTCTGCTCTCTGCACTTCCCCCACTACCCACAAGCAAGTTGGGCCCTTCTGTGCTGATTTGGGAGTGGACGGGCAGGCTTGCATAGTCCCAAGTCCCTGTGTCTCTCTCCAATGAACTCTCCTGTGAGGCCGGGAGTTCCTTCTGATGCCACCTCAACTCCCACAGGTGTTTTCAATCGGTGGTTTGAGGCTTTATTTCTCCGAGATGGTAGGTTGTGCAGTCTGCTCCGCTCCCCAGCTTTTTCTCCTGGTTTATCTGCTCGAAAATGAGAGACCACCCGGTCCACCAGTCTTGGCCCTGCTGGGTCTGGGTGGGCTGGCCGAGGGTTTCGCTGAGTGCGGTGGCAGCTGCAGCATTGCTGTTACCGCTCCACAAACCACGTCTTGCTGAGTGCTCTCCACCCGGCTTCGCCCCCCTTACCAGTCTAGATGAACGTGTCTTTAACTCCTTGGTTGTCGGACTTCCACTCAGTTCGATTTTCTGTCAGATCTGGCTGTTTTTGTTTATTTAAATTGTTGTTTTTCCTCTTTTGGTTGTGCGAGGAGGCACGGTGTGTCTACCTATGCCTCCATCTTGGCCGGAAGTCCAGATTCTCTATATCTTTAACCTTTGGCATTTTAATTATAATGTGTCTTGGTTGGTGTTTCTCTTTGGGTCCAATTTGTTCAGGCCTCTCTGTGCTTCCTGGACTTGTATTTCTATTTCCTTTGCCAAATTAGGGAAGTTTTCTTTCATTATTTTTTCAAATAAGTTTTCAATTTGTTGCTCTTTCTCTTCTCCTTCTCGTATCCCTATGATTCAGATCTTGGCATGTTTGGAGATGTCCCAGAGGTTCTAAAGCCTATTCTTGTTTTTTTTGTTTTGTTTTATTTTGTTTTTAAAGATTTTATTTATTTTATTTTTTTAGAGAGAGGGAGAGGGAGAGAGGAGGAGAGGGAGAGAAACAGCAATGTATGGTTGCCTCTCACATGGCCCTCACTGGGGACCTGGCCTGCAACCCAGGCATGTGCCCTGACTGGGAATCGAACCAGGACCCCTTGGTTCCCAGCCCACGCTCAATCCACTGAGCTACACCAGCCAGGGCCTATCCTTGTTTTTTTTTAAATTCTTATTTCTTCTTTTTGTTTTGGTTGAATGTTTATGTCTTCCTTATGTTCCAAATCATGGGTTTGAATCCTGACTTCCTGTGGATTATTCTTATTTCAGTTAGTGTAACCTTCATTTCTTTTTTTATTTTTTTTGCCATACTCAAGTTCTCTGAGCATCCTGATAACCAGTATTTTCAACTCTGCATCTGATAGGTTGGCTGTCTCTGTTGTGCTTAGTTATTTTTCTGGGGTTTTGTTCTATTCTTACATCTGGGCTATATTTCTTTGTCTCCTCGATTTGGCAGCCTCCCTGTGTTTGTCTCTGTGTATTAGGTAGAGCTGCTTTTACCCTCTGTCTTAGTAGCATGGCCTATGTAGAAAAGGCACCTGTAGATTGTGTGGGGCAGAGCTTTAGATAATTGCCAGAGCTGGACAACCTGCTTCACCACTTTGTGGCTGTGTGGAGAGGGCTCAGAGAGGGGACAGTGCCACCACCTGGCTTCTGGTGGTTTGCCTGGTGCTCACCCCATTTCTAGTCACTTTACCCCCTTCCTGTATGTGACTGGTGCTCTTCCAGCTACTGTCCCTTTGGAGAATCCTGGAGTGGGTAGTTTTGCATACGTTCTAAGACCATGCTGGCCTTTTCAGTGGCAAAAATCTGTCAGTTTCTTCTGCCACTCCAACCCCCACTGAGTTTTTAGTTGGAGGTAACAGGTTTATCTTCCCGCTGCTGGAACCTCAGTCTGGTCTGGGGCTGGGATTGCTGGTTCCCAGGGTATCCCACCTATTACGCCACCACTGCCACCGCCTTTCCGCGCCATACTGCCTCTCCGCCCATCTGTGCAACTCCACCCCTCCTACCTGTCTGGATGAATGTGTTTTCTTCAAATCCTTGGTTGTAGGACTTGGATATAGCTCGATTTTTTGATGGTTCTGGGTGTTACTAGTTTTGTGATCTGGTTATAATATTTCTGTGGTTGCTTGAGGAGACGAAGCATGTTTACCTGTGCCTCCACCTTGACCAGAAGTCCTCTGTATTCTATCTTATATCTGACTTTTTTCCCACCCTAACACTATCTAGACATCTTCCTGCTTGCTTTGCTTTTAAGGAAATTTTCATGGCTATATAGTGGTGGGCAAAAGTAGGTTTATAGTTGTTTGTATGGAAAATAATACAATAATTATTACAAGAATAAGCTTTTGTGTACTCACAACTGTAAACCTACTTTTGCCCACCCCTGTATATCCTCTGAAAGATAAATCGTAATTTACTTAACCATTTTTGTTTGTTTCTTTGCTTCATAATATTTAGTGAATGTCTTTGTGTGTAAAGTTTTTCTCTCATATATTCATTCAGCAAACATTGAATATGAATTATGTCCCAGGTCCTGCAGGCACTGGGCACACAAAGCAAGTAAGGAGAACGAGATTAGTAGGGGAGGTGCACGTGCATACAGATACATTACTGAAGTCGTGCAGGTCCTGTACAAGAACTGCATCTGGGATTTAGTGACTGTGTGTGTAGTGCATAGTATATATGCATTATAATTATTTAACTGTTCCCTAATTGATGTATAAGTCCTAAAGACCATTTATTTATTACCTATAATTGGTAGTTACACACATTTTGTGTTTTTCTTTGGCCTTATTTAGAATACAACTTTATGGGTTTTTTTTTTTAAGATTTTATTTATTTATTTATTTAGAGAGAGGAGAAGGGAGGGAGAAAGAGCAATGTATGGTTGCCTCTCACATGGCCCGCAACCCAGGCATGTGCCCCGACTGGGAATCGAACCAGGACCCTCTGGTTCCCAGCCCGCGCTCAATCCACTGAGCTACACCAGTCGGGCAACTTTATGTATTATTTAATTTGTTGTGTAATGTTTGAACATATTAGGGACTGAGAAAGTTGATAGGAACTTCCAGCCAAGATGGAGGTGTAGGTAGACACACTGTGCCTCCTTGCACAACCAAAAGAAGGACAACAACAATTTAATAACAAAAAACAACCAGAATTGACAGAAAATTGAACTGTATGGAAGTCCGACAACCAAGGAGTTAAAGAAGACACATTCAACCAGACCGGTAGGCGGGGCAGAGCTGGGCAGAGAGGGCTTGCGGCAAGGTGGCAGTTTGTGGAGCGGGGTGGGCAACCCTGCATCTGGCTGGCGAGACCTCGGCTGGCAGACCCGGACCCAGCAGGGCTGAGGTTGGTGGAGCAGGCAGTTCTGCATTTGAGTGCAGATAAAGGAACAGCTGGGGAGCGAAACAGACCACGAAGCCCAGGGCTCCATCTTGGGGAACTAAAACCTCAAACCACCAATTGAAAACACCTGTGAGTGTTGAGGCAGCAGTGGGAGGAACTCCCAGCCTCACAGGGGAGTTTGTTGGAGAGACCCACAGGGTCCTAGAATGTACACAAGCCTACCCACCCAAGAATCAGCACAGAAGGGCCCAATCTGCTAGTGGGTAGTGGGGGAAGTGACTGGAAGCTGGCAGAGGACAGAGCAAGTGCACCATTGTTAGCTCTCAGACCCCTTCCTCATGGACAGCATCACAACGCAGTGACATGGGTTGCTTCACCTCTTATATGTAACAGGCGGGCGGAGAAAAAAGATGGCCCAAATGAAAGAACAGATCAAAGCTCCAGAAAAAATACAACTAAGCCACGAAGAGATAGCCAACCTATCAGATGCACAGTTCAAAACACTGGTAATCAGGTTGCTCACAGAATTGGTTGAATTTGGTCACAAATTAGATGAAAAAATGAAGGCTTTGCTAAGTGAAATAAGGGAAAATGTACAGGGAACCAATAGTGATGGGAAGGACACTGGGACTCAAATCAACGGTGTGGACCACAAGGAAGAAAGAAACATTCAATCAGAAAAGAGTGAAGAAACAAGAATTCAAAAAAACGAGGAGAGGCTTAGGAACCTCCAGGACACCTTTAAACATTCAACATCCGAATTACAGGGGTACCAGAAGGAGAAAAGGAAGAGCAACAAATTGAGAACTTATTTGAACAAATAGTGGAGGAGAACTTCCCCAATCTGGCAGGGGAAATAGATTTCCAGGAAGACCAGGAAGCTCAGAGAGTCCCAAAGAAGTTGGACCCAAAGAGGAATACACCAAGACACATCATAATTACATTACCCAAGATAAAAAATAGGGAGAGAATCTTAGAAGCAGCAAGAGAAAAGAAAACAATTACCTATAAAGGAGTTCCCATAAGACTGAGCTGATTTCTCAAGAGAGGCCTTACAGGCAAGAAAGGGCTGGAAAGAAGTATACCAAGTCATGAAAGGCAAGAACCTACATCCAATATTACTCTATCCAGCAAAGCTTTCATTTAGAATGGAACGGCAAGTAAAGTACTTCTCAAATAAGTTCAAGGAGTTCATCATAACCAAGTCCTTACTATATGAAATGTTAAAGGGATTTATCTAAGAAAAGATAAAAAATGTGAACAGTAAAATGACAGCAAACTCACAGTTGTCAACAACCACACCTAAAACAAAACAAACAAGCAAACAACTAGAACAGGAACAGAACCACAGAAACAGAGATCACATGGAGGGTTTTCAACAGGGGAGTGGGAGGGGGAGAGAGGAGGAAAAAGTACGGAGAATAAGTAGCATAGATGGTAGGTAGAAAACAGACAGGGGGAGGTTAAGAACAGTATAGGAAATGTAGAAGTCAAAGAACTTATAGGTATGACCCATGGACAAGAACTAAAGTGGGGGAATGAGGGGGTGCAGCACAGAGGGGAATAAAGGGGAGAAAATGGGACAATCGTATAGCATAATCAATAAAATATATATATTTTTTTAAAAAAAAGTTTCCCAAGAGAAGTTTTGGGTAGGCATGATGGCTGTCTTCAACGATGGATAAGTTGACATGTATAGGACAGAAAAATTGGCCCAAGGAGTAGAAGCAGGACTAGTTAGCTAACAGACAGAAGTTACAGGGAAACAAATGCTAACTCAGAGTAAAGAAGAGCTCCCAAGCAGAGGTGTCTGTGGGTGGGATGGATTGCACAGGAAGTAGTTTATCAGTGGGATTGCCCCTGCTTGGGCTTGCTGCCCGCTTCTTGGGCATGCTACATAACAAATTCAACACTAGAAGGGGGCTGTGGGGAGAGCTAAATGATCTTTAAGACTGAGGCATTAGACTTAGCAAAGACTCATGTCTTTTGGAAAGAAATTTGGAATTGAAGAATTATTATTAGTGGGAGAACCCCTCTTAGTTTTTACCTTTGTTTATAATTGAAAAAATTAGATTTTTTATTATAACAGAAATACAATCTTGTTGTAAAAGCAAAAGATGTGCAAAAGTATTTAAATAAAAAAATGAAATCATAGGTAGCATTCTGTTCTATAGTAAAATTGTGCTGAAAGATTCACAAGAACAGCAGCAGTGGCTGTCCCGTTTCTACCCACTCCTAATATTGTTTCATTCCTAATGGACTTCCGATTTTTTGCCTGTTTCTTCTGGTATTGTCACATTTCTAAATAACATACGTGTGTCACTTTTCTTGGTTTGTTTATTTCAGAAATTACCCATAGACTTCCTGTTACAGTGTAAATTTTAGCTCACCCTCTCCCCTCCCATAATCTCCTGATACTGGGTGGCCTGCTGGCTTTTTTCGTTGTGAACCCACGAATTACAGCATCTGTAGGCCTCTTCCACGTTTTTTAAGTTCACATGCTCTAAGAGGGGTCTCTAATTGCCTTTCTCAGGGTAAACCTGACTGCACGTGTTCTAGAGCTGTTCTAGAGCTGGTGGAAGAGAGGTACCAGAGTCCTTTTGTAATTAGACTTGAACTTAATCCCTCCACATTCACTTCCTCATTTTACCCCTGCCTTCCTCTCTCCCTCAGGTCCTAAGTCAGAGTCCATTTATCTTGTCTTTGATACAAATAAGTGCTAATGTTTTTTGAACACTCATTATTGTCAAGCACTGAGCTAAGTTTTATATGTATTAATTTTAATTCTTTCAACTGTCTTCTGTGGGTAATAACTATTATTGTTCCCCTGTTATAGATGAGGGAATTGAAATTTAGAAAGGTTATATAACTTGCCAAAGATCAAACAGCTTAGAAGGCGGTAATGTCCAGGCATAAGTCTGATTCTTGAGTATATGTTCTTAACCGTGGAGGTGTATTGCCTGCTAAGTCCTTAATAATATCTTATCTTTGTTGCAAAATTTGGGTAAATACTGGTTTGGAATTTCTTTTTTTGTTTCTTATTTTTCACTTCTTTTTCTTGCCTTCCTATGGGTTTCTTGGACATTTTTTAGAATTCCATTTTGATCTATCTGGAGTATTTTTGAGGGTATTTCCTTAGCTTTTTAGTGGTTACTAGGTGTTACAATGTACATAACTTATCGCCATCTGCGGGTGTTGGCATTTTATCTGTCCAAGTGAAGCATAAAGAAACCTTACCTCCATTTATCCTCCTTTGTTTAAAATAAAATTGTCTTAAGTATTTCCTCCATATACATTGAGACCCAGATTAGACAGTATTGTAATTTTTGCTTCATGTCAAAACTCAAGAAGATAAAAAAGTCTCTACTTACTGATATTTTTACCCTTTTTATTGTTCTTTCTTCCCGATGTTCTAAAATTTCTTCTTTTATCATTTCCTTTCCATTTAGTGAACTTTTTTTTTTAGATTTTATTTATTTATCTTTAGAGAGAGGGGAAAGGAAGACGAAAGAAAGGGAGAGAAACATCAGTGTGTGGTTGCCTCTCATGCGCCCCCACTGGGAACCCGCCCGCAACCCAGGCCTGTGCCCTGACTGGGAATCCAATAGGCGACCCTTTGGTTTGCAGGACTCAACTCAGTCTACTGAGCCACACCAGCCAGGGCTATAGAACTTTCTTGAGCTGTTCTTTTAGGGCAGATCTGCTGGTGACAAATGTCTTAATTTATGTCTTTGTACCTGAAAGATATTTTCACTGGTTATAGAATTTGGGTTGCAGTTCTTTTCTTTCAGCACTTGAAAAATGTGCCACTTCCTGTGACCTTCACGGTTTCTGGTGAGAAACCTGCATGTGAGTCGCTCCCCATAGGTAGTGTCATTTCTCTCTTAACACTTTCAGGATTTTTTACTTTGTCTTCAGTTTTCAGAAGTTTGTCTCTCTCTGTTTTGGAGTGGATTTCTTTGAGCTCATCCTGTTTGATGTTCGTTCAGCTTCTTGAATCAGTAGGTTTTAAATCTCTTGCCAGTTTGGGAAATTTTCAGCCATTATGTCTTCAGATACTTTGAAGCGCCCCTCTTTTTCAGTCCTAGGACTCTGATGACTGGGCTTTAGGTCTTTTATTCTGTCTCTCAGGCCCATGAAGCTCTGTTCATTTTTTCCCCCATCTTTTTTCTGTCTTGTTCAGGTTGGAAATTTTTTATTTTATTTTATTTACTGATTCTTTCCTCTTCATTGGCTGCTAAGTTGATCTCTGAGTTTTTTACTTTAGTTATTTTAATTTTCATTTCTCAATTTCCCATTTCAGTTCTTCTTTCTCTATATCGTCTGTTTCTTTGTTGAGACTTTCTGGGTTTTTCATTTGTTTCAAGAATGTTTGTAATTGCCTATTAAAGCATTTTTATGATGGCTGCATTTAAATCTTTGTCAGATAATTCTAACATCTATGTCATCTCCGTGTTAGTATCTATTGATTGTCTTTTCTCATTCAAGTTCAAGTTTTTTTTTTTGTTCTTGGGTTGATAGTGATTTTCAGTTGAAACTTGGGCCTTTTGGGTGTTGTGAGACTTTAGAGCTTATTTATTATTTAAATCTTGTGCCTTAGCAGACCTCCTCTGATACTGTTCCAGAGGGAAGGGAGAGTGCCATCTTGTTATTGCCAGATGGGTTAGAAGTCCAAGTTTCTCATTTGGCTGCATTAGGCTGGGTGAGTTTGGAAGTTCAGGCTCTCCACTGGGCCTCCTAGGCTGGTAGTGTCCTGGCCGGAAAGGATAGAACTGCCCCGTTCCTGTTCCCCACCTGGTCTCCACTAACGCTGCAGTGGGGGTCCTCATTACCACCTGGTGGGTATGAAAGCTGGGCTCTCCGCTGAGCTTTCTCTGTCACCAGGTAGGAGGGAAGGGGGCTTTGCAGTAACTGGGCAGTAGTGGACGTCTAGACTCTATATTTAGACCCTGTTGACTTGGGTTGCAGTTTTTTCTGTGGTGGTTGCTGGAGTAAAGTGATTATTGTCTGAATGTTTTCTGTCTCTCTGGTTTGTCTTTTCCTGGTCCTGTGGTTAGAGAAAGCGGGCTCTTCTTGAGGGTTTTTTGTGTGTGTGCCCATTGGTATTACTGTGTTGTTGGCTTCTCCATCATTTGGTCCAGGACATCTGGGTCATAGGAGGCAGAAGAACATCCAAGGAACTATTATGTCATTTTTTTTTTTACCCTGCAGTCACTAACCAGTTGTCATCTCTCTGCTTTTCAGAGTCTTTTTCTGTTCGTTTATATATAATGGCCAGGATGCTTAGCTGTAGTTAGCAGGAGGAATTCATTCCTTTCTTAATTATTTTAAATAAGATACTTATCTTTATTATTTTGTTTATGTTCTGAGGGACGATCTTAGAAAGCTCAGATATTCCCTCCCCTGTTTTTTGTTACATCAATACTTACGGGCTTGCTGATTATAGACTGTGAAATGTTTGCATGTGTCCTTTCACAGAGCCACTTACAGCGTTGCCTCGAACTATTAGGAGCTTCTGTTACTAGATATGAAAATGTCATGAAAACATTTTATTTATTGCTTAGTTGGGGAAGCATGTTGTGGATTTGAGCATATGTTTTAAAAAAGAAATATTATCGACCCGTTAAGAAGGGCAGTGTGTGCGATTTGTTCATTTTTGTCTGTAGGCGTGGTATGATAAACTTTGCTTTAGAATATGTACTAAGTTACCCACTTTTTTTCTTCTCAGCTGGAGCCGAGATGGTCATAAGCTCGTGAGTGCTTCCACGGATAACATAGTATCACAGTGGGATGTTCTCTCAGGCGACTGTGACCAGAGGTTTCGATTCCCTTCACCCATCCTAAAAGTCCAGTATCATCCACGAGATCAGTATGTTTAATCTGAGCTGTTCTTTCCTGGGGTGGGGTCTAACTATGTGGATTAGCTCCAGGCTCATACAATTTCCGTTTAAGGTTTTAGGAGGCAAATATACACATCTCTTTAAACCTTGCACATGCAAAGTCTTTCTGTCTAGGTTGGCTCAACTGAATAGATTTTAAGGAGAATGTTATATAATTAAAAGCTGGCCAAAATTAGGACTTTGGAAATGGGCAAAGGTAGGAATAAGTATAATAACTAGTCCTTGACCTGTCCCTTCCCCCATTATTTGAATTTTTAAGTAGGGGAAGTCGTTCATGATGAAAACCACATGTAAGAGTTATCCATCATTCCATTGCTGAGACACAGTCGTCTGCGTTTCTCTGGGTTCTCTTTTAGTCCAGTACTGTTTACGTGTAAAGGTTGTTATGTAACGCTCTGTAATTCACAGAGCGTGGATATGCATGTTAATGCACATAAGTATGTATTTTTTACATGGCTTCAATTAGTATTTTGCTTTTTTTTTTTACTTCATTTCACACATATTTTACTAGTCTACTACATTTTCATTTTTAGTGATTACATTATATTTTGTCAAGGTACAATGGGATTCAATAGTCAGTCATTTCCCTATTATTAGACATTTAGATTTCAGGTTTTTTTCCCCCTGTATTCATTTTGCTTGGGCTGGAAGAGTTGGTGAGGGTAGTGTACAGGGGTCAGGGAGAATGACAAGGGAATCCGTCTGCCGATACCAAAGCAATAGCCAATGTACTATTCGTATTTTTAAACAGGAACAAGGTTCTCGTGTGTCCCATGAAATCTGCTCCTGTCATGTTGACCCTTTCAGATTCCAAACATGTTGTTCTGCCGGTAGATGATGACTCCGACTTGAACGTGGTTGCCTCTTTTGATAGGCGAGGGGAATATATCTATACAGGAAATGCAAAAGGCAAGGTAAGCCTTAGAATCCGGTGAAATACGCCTTAGTCATCCTGTGCTTTCCTTTATTTTATGTGTACTTTGCTACTTCCTTTGAAATTTCTTTTATCCCCTCACTGAGCATGCCTTCTGCCTATGGCAGATGTAGCCTGTTTTTCTCTCATGCTTAATGATTTCTGTCCCTTGGATTTAGAGTGGTCAGAGATCATGTGGCCTAGAAAACAATGGAAGGGCCTTTGCTGGATGCTACTAATGAAGAGCCATTACTGAATTATAAAATTGAAAAGTCATTATAAAATGGAATACTGCTGATAAATATACATAGTTTTGTAAATATCATGTAATTCAGGCCAGTTTAACCTGTAGTTTTGCCAAGTAAGAAGTCAGGTTAGGTGAGCGTTAAGGTCTCTTTCAAACTTAGAGTTTATAGTTTCATTAGGCACCTTTTTAAAAATTTTTTGACTGAGGCATATGGGCTAGTATAAGTTTATGGCTACTCTAGAAAGTGACGATTTTAAAAATTCATAGTAAAAACATATAAAGTACACGTAACATCAAATTTACCACCTTAACTGTGTGTACAGTTCATCGGTATTCAGTACATTCACATTGTTATGTAGCCGTCACTCACCACCACCCTGCTCTGGGACTCTTCCCATCTTGCAGAATAGTAAACAGTAACTGCTCATTCCCTGCTCTCCCTCGCCCCTGCCCCAGGCAGCTGTCGTTCTGCTTTCTGTCTCTATGAATTCGGCTACTCTAGGTACTATATATGAGTGGATTCATACAGTATTTGTCTTTTTGGCTTATTTCATTTAGCGTAATGTCCTTAAGATTCATCCATGCTCAGCATGTGCCAGAATTCCCCATCTTTTCAAGGCTGAATAAGGTTCCATTGTATGTGTGTACTACATTTTGTTTATTCGTGCATCTGTTTTGATTGTGAACAACACTAAACATTATATTTTAAGAATAGAGGAAGACGCTGTCCTTTATTTGAAGAGATAAGAGGCAATACCAGTTAATCAGGTTGAATACATGGGAATAAAATGTTTATATTCCTGTGTCTCTGCCCAGTTTTAGAAACAGAAGCCAGATCTAATTATTATAAGTTATCAGAATACTTACTTTTTACTTTTTCTTTTTTTAACTGTAGATTTTGGTCCTAAAAACAGATTCTCAGGATCTTGTTGCTTCCTTCAGAGTAACAACTGGAACGAGCAATACCACAGCCATTAAGTCCATAGAGTTTGCCCGGAAGGGGAGGTGAGGCCTTGTCTTTTTAGGGGCAGTTGTAAAATTGAGTGGGATGCAAAATACATTAAGGTTCCCAGTTTTTGTGTATATTATGCTTCAAAGGTTTTAAAAGTTTACTTAAAAGTAGTTATTAGGAACTGTCAGTGTGTGGTTCTTAAGTTCATACAATTCATTGCGTTGAACCAGCATCCCATCTTCTGTGACTGGATGCCATCGGGCCACTCCTGCACAGGAGAGGTTCCTGAGTGGCACGTGCTTAGCGCCAGTGCCTGGCACACAGTTAGCCACGGGCGGAGGTCAGCTGTTGTAATCAGAATTGGTGTCACAGGATTCACGTGGTAACTGAGCAACACTGTACTCACGGAAACCCTGTTTGTTCCTTTAATTACAGGTGTTTTTCTGGTAAGTTTGGTTACCCAACTAGAAGTACATATATCGACAGAAACAAGAAGAAATAGGTTATTAGTAAGAGGGGTCCCAGTCATCCTGTCTCATGTAGGGACACCCACACACGCTTAGGGGGGACATTCATGTTCAAAGTTCTCTTAAGAAAAGGTTAGTAAAGTCTGGAAGAAGGCATGAAATAACATATTTTAACAGATTTCTAGTGTCATTATTTCATTTTTTAAATTGAAATAGTTTATGAATTTGTTTAAAAGACTATATTATATATAAAACAGTCCAGAGAAATAAAGTATTTATATATTTGTAACTGTATCCTTGTGAGTTCAGCAAGCTGGTTTCAATTTCCAGGTCTTGGATTTCATTCGAACACTGATGATTAGTTTGTTAGTTTGCACATACAAGGTTCAGGGGTACACAGGAAGTATACAACATACTCACTTCAAAGTACATTTTGGTGTGGGCGGTGACAAGTATTCAAGTTCATTACTTAGATCTTTCCTCAGTCTCTCCCCAGTTTATTAGTTCTGTTATGGCACTGTTCTAAGTAACAGCTTGTAATAGAAAATGTTAATGGAAACAGATTCCTGAACTTGGTGTTGACATTTTTCTCCTTTCTGTAGTTGCTTTTTAATTAACACAGCAGATCGAATAATCAGAGTTTATGATGGCAGAGAAATCTTGACCTGCGGGAGAGATGGGGAGCCTGAACCTATGCAGAAATTACAGGACTTAGTAAATAGGTACGTGTCACGGCCTAGACGAGTGTGTGGTAGTTCCTGACCTGGGCTCCGGTTCTAGTTGGCCTTGGGTACTTCCTCTGCCCTTTAGGACCCCGTGGAAGAAATGTTGTTTCTCTGGGGATGGAGAATACATAGTGGCAGGCTCGGCCCGGCAGCACGCCCTGTACATCTGGGAGAAGAGCATAGGCAACCTGGTGAAGATTCTCCACGGGACACGGGGAGAGCTCCTGCTGGACGTGGCTGTGAGTAGAGGGAGAGGTTGCTCTTGTTACTTAGGCAGCACAGAAGAATCTTGGGTTTGTTCGGAGAACTGACTGTTCTGTCCTTCATCACACTCAGTGGCACCCCGTCCGACCCATCATAGCTTCCATTTCCAGCGGAGTGGTGTCCATCTGGGCGCAGAATCAAGTAGTAAGTATTGGTCTGGTTTAATTGCTTTGGAACTAGAAACTCTTCCTTTTTGCAAAGAATTTTGCAGATAGTAAGCTAAAAATTGCCTTATTTACTTTTTTTGAATATGATTCTTGTAACCTTATTAAATAGGTTCAGGGCATCCAGCTTTGCTTTATTTTGATGAGATGGTCTTGGGCCATAGCCAGTTTACAGTGGACTTTCTGTTACATTTTTCCATTTCTTATCTGAGAAAGATTGTTAGTTTGCGTTCCTTATTTTCAGCTCAGTTTATGTTTTATATCTTGGTTTTATTTTGAACACCTTTAATTATATTTGTAATCAGTGTACTTATAAAAATCAGTCAGATATATAAAAGGTTTGAAGATGTAGTACCCTAGAATTTCCTTCACTTACTGCACTTTTTGGATTACAAACGATATTTGTTAACACCTTGGAGAATGGTTAATTAGCAGCCCAGAAGATATGTAGAACTCTGATCATTTTGCCATTTCTGCCCTTTGGGGCAGTCCTGAGGAAGTCTGGGGTGGAGGTGTGGGCTCGGGATTACTGCCTCAATGAAGAAGAGTAAGTTGGCGTTGGAGTTGCTTTTACTTCAGAGAGTTACATCTTAAAACGGTCAAAGATGGCAGTTTTTTGTGAAAGAACTATAGTTAATAATAATTGGGATGTTTAAGATAGGAAATATCTTAGTATAGTAAGCCCTGTAGATAATTAATTTTTATTATCCACCAAATTTGATCTCAGACTTCTAAGTAGCTTTCATGTTCATGCCTGTCTTTCTGTAGTTAATGTCTGGGTTACTGACTGTTGCTTTCTTAAATGGTTATGTAGTATATTTTGTTTGTGGTGTAGGAAAATTGGAGTGCCTTTGCACCAGACTTCAAAGAATTGGATGAAAATGTAGAATACGAGGAAAGGGAATCAGAGTTTGATATTGAAGATGAAGATAAGAGTGAGCCGGAGCAGACAGGTAATAGTGCTCAATTACTGACAGTATTTCCCAAAGGAAAAATGATTGCTTTATTTATTCTTAATTTGTGTTGAAAATTTATTTAATCACTTAGTCTAAATTGTCACTTTTTAAATTTTATTTCTTTTTAGAGAGAGGGGAAGGGAGGGAGGAAGAGAGGGAGAGAAACTGATGTGTGGTTGCCTCGCATGCACCCCACTGAGGACCTCGCCCACAACCCCGGCTTGTCCCTGACTGGGAAGTGAGCTGGCAACACTCTGGTTTGCAGGCTGGCGCTGAGTCCACTGAACCACACCAGTCAGGGCTAACATGCCACTTTTTGTAATTGACTAGGGGCTTACGTGGGCATTATTGCTAGGGTTCAGCAGATCTCTTCACATTTCGCTTATATTTCCTGATTAACTACAGATGATTAAATGAGGATTTACCTGTAGCGCTTAGCAAAGGTCCCACACAGGTTGGGTGCTCACTGTATCATGTGTTGTCACATCTTCGTCACTAAGGTGAGGGTAGCGAGCACGGGCTTTAGAACTATACTGTCTTGGGAAAGGTGCTTACTCTTTAAACCTGAATGTCCTCATTTGTATAGTAGTGGTTATAACAGAACCTTCCTTTTAAGGCTGTGGGGCATAAATGAGCTACTTCACCTGAAGCACTGGTATAGTGCCTAGGTGTGACAGGCATTCTGATGTTAACTTCTCTTCTGATCAGGATCTTTGATATTTTCATATCACTGATATTTTATGAGACTCCCTGGAGAATGAAGACTTGACTTTCTGCCTCCATGGTGTCTGTCTAACACAGGGCTTTATATCTAGTAGGGGTTGTGTGTGAAAGCTTAGTCTGCCCACTTAGCACGGTCAGTGAATAATTAATGCCACTGATCACCTTGATGGTGCTGGGAATTAGGTCCCTCTTTTGTAATGCCAGATCACTTACACGCCTCATGTGTTTTAGGAGGGCCACCAGGGACGCAGCATGTGCTGGACTGTATTGGTGTCACTGGATTATGTTCCGTGGAGCCTTCCAAACTTTCCCATAAGCTGTTCCTCCTTCCCATCCACTTAGCACACTGAACATACCTTTACTGTCGCACTTGTTGAATTGAAATGATCCATTAACGTCTGTCTTCTCAGTTAGACTGTGATGCTTTTACTGAAGAACTGTGTCCCAACTTTCTTGGTCATCACTGTAGTTCCAGTGTCTGTCTAGCACGTGGTGGAAAATAAGCACACGTTTGTTGAGCGATTCAGTAAAATGAACTGTTTGGTCTTCCTCCTTTGTTTCTTCTGAATTGCAGTTTATAAAAATCATTGAGCTAGAAGTGAAAGCAGTTTTGCACTTTTCACACATCTGCCGTGTTTCTGTCCTGCAGGGGCTGATGCCGCTGAGGATGAGGAAGTGGATGTCACCAGTGTGGACCCTATCGCTGCTTTCTGCAGCAGGTGAGCCACCGTGAGGTCCAGGCCTCCGACACCCCCTCTTCCCCCCTCACCCCCCGTCTCTGGTGTTGCGCTTCTCAGCTCCCCGCGGCGGGCCCTTCAGTCCCATCTGCTTGTGAGTCCAAGAGATAGGTGCTTTGTTTTACAAGAAACCCCTTCTTTTTTCCCCTGACAGAAAATCTTAAACTGAAATAATTCATTTATGCTATTTAATTTTACTGCTGATTTTGTTAATCGTGTCGCCTGATTTTCTTTCATTCTTGTAGGCTTTCTTAAAGTTCTAGATCAATACATGTTGCTTATGGTTAATATAGGTGGTTCTGTCCTAGAGGAAGGGCTATTGTTTTAAGCAACTGTTTCCTCTTTTTTCCAATCCCTTGTCTGATCTTATTCCAAATAGTGATGAAGAGCTGGAAGATTCAAAGGCTCTGTTATATTTACCCATTGCCCCTGAGGTAGAAGACCCAGAAGAAAATCCTTATGGCCCCCCACCAGATGCAGTCCAGACTTCCTTAATGGACGAAGGCGCTAGTTCAGAGAAGAAGAGGCAGTCTTCAGCAGATGGGTCCCAGCCGCCTAAGAAGAAACCCAAAACAACCAATATAGAACTTCAAGGAGTACCAAATGATGGTAAGAGCTGCATCTTCTCTCTGTTGCCCAATAGACACCACTTTTTACTCTCCAGCACGGTCTGGTAATTTCCCATTTCTTTGGTTTTACTTTAAAGGAATTTTCCCACGAGTTGTTTTTATAGTGCTTTACAACTTTGTAATGATTTCATGTGCTTTCACTTCCCTTTCAAAACGGGGAGACTCTGCCCTCGGTACTTTGCCCAAGATGACAACACACTTTGAGTCCTCTGACATCTGGCTCAGAGTTTCTGTCATGCAGCCACCATTCTCACACCCCCGCCCCGCCCCGCCCCGCCCGCCCCAAGATTTAATTAGGTGGTAAGTACTAGTCAGACTCGGACAGTCTTTTCTTTCCTCCGCCCTGCTTTTTACAGTCTGACTCAGGATTCTTTTTTTTTTTTTTTTTTTAGATTTTATTTATTTTTAGAGAGAGGGGGAGGGAGAAAGAGAGGGAGAGAAACAGCAATGTATGGTTGCCTCTCACATGGCCCCCACCGGGGACCTGACCCGCAACCCAGGCATGCGCCCCGACTGGGAATCGAACCGGGATTCTCTGGTTCCCAAACCACACTCAGTCCACTGAGCTACACCAGCCAGGGCTGACTCAGGATTCTTACCCTGGTCTCTTTAGTTTCTCAAACCCGTTTCCTCCCTGTTCTTGCACGGTGTCGTGGGTGTGCGCGTTCCGGTTCTGCCCTGGTGTGCATAGTGTCAGCGTGTCCTTCAGCTGCTTTTTCAGTTTAGAGCTGCTGCGGCTTGGTGTGCACCACGTAGGCTGTGCATGCCCTTTAGCCGAGCAACTATTTTTAATGGCCGTTCTTTCCATAGTTTCAAAAATAATGAACAAAGCAAGTTTTTCTCCTTGTATTAGTAGATCTGGGACACGAGGGCAACATTTGTTGCTCATGGACACATGGCATGCCCTGGGCTTAGTGGGTAGTGGGACTGGTGGTGTTTGGACTCCTTTCCATGCCTGTCTGTCCTTTTACAGAAGTCCATCCACTACTGGGTGTGAAGGGGGATGGCAAATCCAAGAAGAAGCAAGCAGGCCGGCCTAAAGGATCAAAAGGTAAAGAGAAAGATTCTCCATTTAAACCGAAACTCTACAAAGGGGACAGAGGTTTACCTCTGGAAGGATCAGCGAAGGGTAAAGTGCAGGCGGAACTCAGCCAGCCCTTGACAGGTAAGGACACATTGGGAGCGCTGTCTGGCTTGCTTTGTGGCCTTGCTTTGTACAGCCCCTGACTCCGTTTACCTGTAGCATTTTTTCCTTCCTTCCCTCCTTTTTCCAAGTGGCAGATATTCTCTGAGTTTTAAGCTACCGACAAGGGCAGGCTAAACCATATTGGCTTAGTTCAGTGGCTTTTAACCTTGAGTCCCTAAATAGGTTTCAAGAAATCTACGTTCCCTTGATATTAGATGCAGAATATTGTGTGAATATTTGTGTGGGAAAGATGCCTATACCTTTAATTAGAGTCCTGTTGGAACCCATGACCTGAAAAGGGATAACCACCCCTGGTTTAATTCTTTCCTTCATTTGTATTTGCTGCTCATGTTCTGCCTTTCCTTGAGTGAAAGAGTCGTACAGATGACCAGAACTATAAGCTTGCTTGTAGCCCCCACTGTTTACCTGTAGCACCTCTTCTCTCTCTCTCTCTTCACGTGGTTCAGATCCCGGGGCTCTTTCTCTCTCCTAGTAGTCTAGAAGCGGTAATGACGTTGATGGTGGTGCCTTCAGGATAAGAAAGAAGACTGAGGTGTTTTGTTTTTTTCAAACGGGAGGAGAGTACCAAAAGGACAGAAACGGCAGTGTCTATGTAGCTTGTTAAACCTAAGCCTTTTGCAATTTGCTGAGTTTTCTGACGTTTTTATATGTTGAGGGATTTTTATTGGGGGACGGGAGAACAATTTCAGTTTTCTATCAAGTATTTGTGAACGTAGGGAGATTCCATTTCTATTCCAACGTTGTTGGGTTTTGGAAACTTTGTTACGTAGAAGCACTACTTCAGTTAATACTGTACTCTCAGTTTTTTTGCAGCTAGGTCAATAGACGTAAGAGGCTGGATTGATAAAATATGTGGTTGTATTCAGGTTTTTTCCCTCTTGCTTTAAAATTTTAATGCAAATGCATGAATCCAGACGTGATGCTGTGGTGCACTGAAATGTGAAACAATTCCTTGTTTATACCTTTAGTTAGTTAATCGTCGTGCACGTGGGTTCTACAGAGAAGCGGAAGCAGACTCAGTCGCCCATCGCTTTGAGTGTCTTGCTCCGAATTAGTTAGAATTTCGTTTTTCACAGGCCAACACCGTGCCGCTGAGCACACCGTGTTTTCCAGCGCAGCATTTGTGGTGCTTCACTGTGATCAGCGGCCGCCTCCACACTCAGTCTGCACGAGCCTCTGTCTCTGTGGATTTTTAAATAGTCTGAAAGAGTTCTCTGGGTATTGTCAACAAAGATTGCAGATTAGTAGTTGACTCATTAAGTAAAAACAATTCTTTCATAACCCAGTTCTTGCACAAGCTGATGCTAATAGAGAAGAAATGCAGTTTAAAGTTTAAATAGATCTTCCTGGCCCAGATTGCTGAAATGCTTCAGGGTGATTTGAAATGTGGCCAAACATCTTGAATTAATTGAAATATTCTACAACATAGTCTCCTAGTTTCTTCAAAAGCTGTCTATAATTAGTCATTTGCTTTGTGATAGTAAATGTATGGTAAATAAACCATTTAAAGCTTTCAGAGCTCACATTTCTCTTTATATACTACAGAGATTTCAACTTTTAATTTTAGTTGATATGGTCACTAACAGTAACTAAATATCTCCAGCTTTTGCCAAACTGGCTCTGTCAAGGGTACGTGAGGTACTGTTAAGTTTTACAGCCCAGAGCACAACAGCCGTGCTGTTTCTCAGCTGTGCTTCAGAAATGTCTGAAAGAATCAAAATCAGCCCTGACTGATGTGGCCCAGTGGGTTAGGTATTATTGTCCTGCAGACGAAAAGGCCACCAGTTTGATTCCTGGTCAGGGCATGTGCCTGGGTTGCAGGCCAGGGCCCCGGTTAGGGGTGTGCCAGTGTGCTGCAGGCAGCTGATTAATGTTTCTCTCTCTCTCTCTCTCTTCCTCCCCTTTCCTCTCTCTCAAAATAAGTAAAATCTTTTTTAAAAAATTCAGTTCGGGTGCTTGTTTCAGGAGCACATACACTAAAGTTGGAATGATACAGAGATTAGCGTGGCCCCTGTGCAAGGATCTCACACACACCCCCGAAATCAGTTCAGTCTGAGGGTTATATTTGTAGAGTTAAGGTTTTGTGGACCTTCCCTCCCCTGCAATGCCCTAGTTTTGCATTAGTGCTGGATTGTTTGAAGCAGGATTATAGGTGTAGGCTGTGTTACTGCTCAAGGTACATAAATGACTACTGTTTGTTAATATCTGCAGTTGAGCAGTTATTGAAGAAACTGCAGTAAGCCCTGACAAAGCTGCTATAGTGTGTTTCATGCTGCAGCAGGACATTATGCATTTCAAGGGATGATTGGAAGACACATAGACCACTATAGAAATAATCTGGCTATCTGGAATCTAGGGCTACAGAAGATTCTTTCCTATCAAACAGCTCATCAGTATTGGATAGCACCCGTGGACCAGCTTCCATGAAGACACACTTTCTGTAATGAGGGAGGATCCGTCAGTGAAGCATGGTGAGGGCGACCCTGACCTTGGGATTTTTGGAAAGGGCAGACCAACATGGCACCTATCAGGTTCCCCACAGTTACCGTATTAGATACTCTCCAGAGGACAGTCCTCAGATCAGAAACGAGGTGCGAGCAGGACCACTGGCGGTTGCCCTGTGACTGCTGGAGGACCGCCCGAGAACTAGGGCTCCTCGGCAGTGAACGCCCTCAGCGGCCAGTGTGGCAACGTTGTGGGCCGTCAGCGTAGGTGAGATGTGGGCGCGAAGGGGCTGGTGTGCGCTTAGATCTAGTGGGGGTGGCAAAGACCAAAATGAGCAGAGATGCGCTTCTGGGGATGGGCAGGCACCGGGAAGATTCCCCTCTGGCTCCCACTGCCCTCCTGCTGCCGGCCCATCCCCTACCCGCGGCCTCCAGAGCACCTCCCAAATCTGTGATTGTTTTGAACACTGGGTGTTGAGGGTTTTTATTCCCTTCTTCCCTTTTTAAAAAATGATCAGTCAAGACTAATTTATGAATTTCTGTTAAACTCAGACAACTATTTGGGTATTCTTTTTCGTTCTTTGCGACTTTATTAGCTGACCAAGGTAACATTTAAAAATCAGGATCTGGTATTTTCTAAGGCCACCCTGGCTTGGGCTGCTCATCATGAGCCATTATTGTGGATTGCCTTTCCATTGCGACTAAATGACACGTGTCCTTGGAGCAGACCGGCCCGGAGGCCTTCTGTGGTGCTGCTGTTTCTGTGTATCTTGCCTTGCTCATAGTGTGATTGCTCTGGTTTGGTTTGGTTTGTTTTTTCTGTCATGATTTAGGCTTAAAATGTCAGTGTTGTATTCATTTTTAAACTGTTAAAACAAGATTGGTTAGGATACCTGAGGGGACAGTCAGCAAAACTCACCTTAAAGTGTTAAAGGCCCGATAGTTCTGTGCTGTAGATTCTTCTATATCAAGATTTTTTAAAATAAACTCAAGAGGTTAATTATTATGTTTTTTATTGAGAGAGATCTGCATTGCAGGTGCTTAATGAACTTTTTATCTCACTGAACTACATAAAGTTTAAATTTGATTTTGACAATATAGCATCCACGAGAGTTTGTAATTTCAGTCTTATTCTCAGGCAAATGGGAATATATTTTTATTGCCATTTTTCATTTTTGCTTTAATTTTTACTTTAAGAATCAGGTTAAAAGCAAAGTTTGTAAATGGATATTTTTCTTTTATAACTTGGGCAATTATCTTTTAACCATTTTACCTTCAAGTGGCATCTTCTCCTCCACCCCCAGTGATATCTGGGAGGGTTTTCTTCACCTTGTTCTCTTTTTACGCTTCCCAGTTCATAGTTCACAGCAGCCCATCTAAGGATGTCCATCAGAGGTTGAACAGCTTCTATGGAATAATCAGGAAAGTGTTCATTTGATTTTACTATTGAGGATTTTATTTATTGATTAGGCGTTGGCACATAGAAATACCAACACTAGTTTTCATGAACATTTCATCATATTTGGAATTCTGAAGTGACGAGACTGTCACTGAAGGAGCAGGGGGCTTGGAGAGGGGGTGTTCCCCACGGTTAATCATTTAGGGACTAATCAGCCGATATGTGAGAGATTTGATATGTAATGCCTTAGAATTAATTCCCTTTACCTACTGCACAATTTGTTAACACCTTGGAGAATGGTTAATTAGTAGCCTAGAGAATGTGTAGAACTGATTGTTCCACCTTTTTTCCCCTTTGGGGCAGTACTGAGAAAGTCTGGGGTGGAGGTTTGGGTTTGGGGTTATGCTTCAGTGAAGAAGAGTAACTGGGAGTTGGAGTTGGTTTTAGCTTAGAGGAGGGATTCTTAGCCCGTGTGTGCTTGCCGGGCATCATCCAGCGTCTGTCTCTCGTGAGTAGCTGGTTTGAGGTGATACTAAAGGAAATCTCTCTGTGTCTGCTCTCTTTAGCAGGGGGAGCCATCTCTGAACTGTTATGAAGACCCTTGAAGTGCTTCGCTTTCTCCCACTTTTCCATCATGTGGCTTCTGGACACTGTTCAGTCCTTTGAAATTGACTTTAATTGAAAACAAATGCCTCTGCTTCACCCAGGAGGTGGAAGGAGTGGATTTTATGTTTGAGTGAAGAAGTGAATTATGAAAGAAGAGTATGCGCCCCTTCCCTTTCAAGCATAAGTCCAAATAGGCGCTCAGGAACGAGGGCTTGTGAAGACATCACATGGGAGTTTGACTCATAACACTGACTTATGTTGCTGGAGAAAAGATACCAGTTTTGCTCATCCAGTTTTATCGCACCCAGCATCGTTCCGACCTGTCACTTCCTTTCTCCTACCTGCCTTCTATCCTCGGTGCATGTCCGTGAATAATTTGTCCTGATCTGAAAGTCTGCTACCAGTATCTTTGGAAAACTTCTGTTGCATATTTTTCCATTTTGAAATGTACCCTTTCACCAGATACCTCCTATATTTCTATATTGTACACAGAGGATGGGTAAAAAGAAAGTGCTTGAAACATTTGAAATTTTTAGGAAGGAAAGAAAGATGAGAAAGTTCCCCCTTCTAATACACCCCATTGTGCTCCAGCTGGGCTGTAAGAGGGGTTTTTGTTGTCCTTTCACTGCATGCTTCCCTCCAGGGCGGTTCATTCTCATTAATCATGGTTTTTTGAAGGTAGCTAGTTTCATCGGTCGCCAGCAAACAATCGTCAGTCGTTTGCGTTGCTTTACTTGTGCTGGCCTCCACAGTGCAGACCAACCAGGCCGTCTCTCAGCACGCTGCTTCTGTGTGGGGTGGGGGCTCTGTGCAAGGACTAACGGGAAGCCGTTCAAAATCAAAGCAGCAGCAACAACGGTTCAAATCACAGATGAAGGAACAAATTCTTTTCGTCGTTGCTTGTGGATATCTGTCCTTCCTTCGGTCATCGCATTTCCCCTTCTGTGTCCACGCTCCTTTTCCTTATGACATGTTTCAGTCACTTCCTTTCTGTGAAAGGTTGCTTAGCTTTTAAAAATTTTTTTTTACATTTTGCTATTGCTGTTCTTTTATATAAAAAATAGATTGAATGGATGTATACATTAGGTGTTTGAAATTCTCTGAAAATCCAGAGTAAAGAAACCAGGTGTGGGGAGGGCTCACTGGGTATCTGAGGAGAGCTTTAGCTGCCCAGAACTTAACCTGGATCATCATTGTCAGTGTTTTCAGAGGAGAGTTTAAACTCTGCTTATCGTGAAATCTCTATCAGCTGGCGGGTGCTCCTGTAGGTAGCCAAACAATTGATTGCCTTTTGGATTTTAGGATAGAAATCAAAGTAGAACACATCAATAAGAGCCTCTTTCTCCTGTTCCATCTTTTAGAACAAACTATTCAGTAATTGAAGAACTCTTCTTGAGTCTGTTGTAACCTCTCCATATTTTTAGATGCCACTGCTTTTTTCTCAAATGCTTGTTCTGTGAATTTCTCTTTGTATTTCATCTTACACCAGTGGTCGAGATCAGTAGGTGGCTCGCTAACTTTTTCATTTGCAAACTTCTCCCATTCCGTGTCTGTCTGTGCTGCTGTAGTGCACAAACTGTGGTCAAAGGTTCCTGGCAGCGGCTCCTAATCATTATTTATGCCTTTAGAATATTTTTCAGCTCATTAAACCTCTGTCCCTTTCAGTTTGATTTTCTCAGTGTGTACAATACAAGCATATTCTCTTCCTCCCTTTCGTCATCTCCCCCTTTTGTTTTTTAATGTTCTGTAGTTTTTTATAAGACAAGACTTAGCTTTGGGTGTTTCTTGCTGAAGCTTTAATGCTTTGTCAATAAAATCGGACGTTTATTAAAGAACAGGTGGAGGTGCTCGTTTGTAGGCACTGATCACTTTGTGAACTCACTGCCACTTCGCTTTGCCTGACAGGAGAGGCAGCCTCTGTGCTGATGGAAGATCTTCGTGGACATACAGAGCTGGGAGGGGTAAGGGATGGTCAGGTTGTCCAGGTTTCTGCCTCTGGACGTTATAAATAAACAATTCAAACAAAAGGTGTTAAATTGAAAAGGTTAGGAATGATCTCTCTCCAAGTTTTTAAATCCCACGTGAGTGTGTGGAGCTGCTCTGTGGAGGCCCCGTGCCGGGCGGTGTTCTGGAGCTTGTGAAACAAGCAGAGCTTCCTGCCTGCGAGGAGCTTTCTTAACCCATAAGTGCAGTTAGATTCCTCTTTACTGGCCTTTTCCCCAGTAGATTCAGTTAACTTCAGAGCCCATTGAATACCGTCTCCTAAACAGTGTTTCATAAGCTCTATTTAAGTCTTTGATTTGCATCATCAGATCTGAGTGTTGGCGTGCTAATCTTTTCTGTTGTGTGACTGAGAGTCTGTCTTTGACATCACAGCCGTTTCTTAGCAACACTGGCCCGGGTGAGAGAAGAGGGTTCCTCTGTTCTGTAGAGCGAAGGGGTAGGCCAGGCCGAGAGGCAGGGACAATTAGGCATCCTCCCCTGAAAATTCCTTTGGTGCCTTTGGGAGGGAAAAGTGCCTGGAAGGTGGAGGAGAGCTGCATTTAATACGCCTACCTTGCCGATGAACGTTTGGATTCCGAAAGGGCTTGAGGCACTTGTCTCCTTGAGTTTTCATTTCTATTTGAAATTCCTTACACACGAACAGTGTTTCCACTTGCCAAAGTATTTGTGCACTGTCATTTGCTGTTCAAAATGACCTTCCTGAAATAGGCAGGAAGGTTTTCATCTACAAAGGAGGAACTAGAAATAGAAAATTCAGGAAGGATAAGTCACTTACCTTCCAGTTCAGAGTTTCTTAACCCTTTTTGTAGAAGGTTTAGGAGCGTTGGGAGTCAGTACTTAATTCAGGCTAATCCTCCCTCACTCTTTTTGAAACTTGTTATTTGATTTCTTATTTGGTTAGATTTAACTGGGGTTTTGAAACGCTTTAAATTAGATCCCACAAATTGGCAGGGAGGGGAAAGAGTGAGGAAAAGTCTGGCTTCAGTGCATTTGAGGTAATTTGGAAATTCACTTCAGCTTCTAAAGTCTTCATCTTTGTCTTCCCAAGAGGTGCATTTAAACTCATTAAAAGGATATGGAAAGAATGAAGCCTGGTGAGGTGGTCATTAACGAGCAGAGACGGTGAAGCAGCAACAGTGTGGCTTCTTCCCCTGCCTTGTGGCCTCATCTGCTGATGAGGATTGGACTTGGGTTTATTAATTGGCAGTGTTTTACTGGCAATGCATGCATCGTATCTTTTGATTTTGAAGGATGTCTCGTGTTGAAGGAATTGAGTTATGATATCATAGAGGATTCAACTGGAATACCTTGGGGTGCTGGCTGAGGGTGACAAAATGTCTACGGAGACATGAAGACTTTGGCCATTAGTTTTGTCCTTGAAAGTCTAGTGTTGGCCTTCTATCTGCCTTTGGTGGTGACTTTACCTAAAACACTGGCCATCCCTAAGAAGCTGCAAGAAGCTGAGGGGAAAGTTATTGTAAATGCCACAGCCTGTACCGTCACCTGTGGCCTTGGCTATAAGGAGGAGACCGTCTGTGAGGTGGGCCCGGGTGGAGTGAGGAGGAAGTGTAAATCTCAGCGCCTGGAATGTCTCACCAACTGGATCTGTGGAATGCTCCACTTCACCATTCTCACAGGAAGGGAGTTTGAGCTGAGCTGTCTGAGTTCAGACATCCTGGAGGTCGGGCAGGAAGCTTTCCGCTTCACCTGGAGACTCGCTCGGGGCATCATCTCAACTGACGATGAAGTCTTCAAGCCTTTCCGAGGCAGTTCCCACTTCGTGAGGTTCGAACCTGCGCAGGAGTATGACTCTGGGACGTACCGGTGCGACGTGCAGCTGCTAAAAAACTTGAGGCTCGTCAAGAGGCTCTATTTTGGGCTGCGGGTCCTCCCTCCCAACTTGGTGAACCTGAATTTTGATCAGTCCCTTACTGAAGATCAGAAGTTAGTCAATGTGGGCCTGGAAATGAATCTGGGTAACCATTCCAGGCCTCACCCTGCGCTGTGGAGAAAGAAGGTGGCGATAGCCTTGGGAATAGGAATTGCTAGTGGGGTGATGGGCAGTGTGTTGGTGAGCACTGTCTTGTGCAGGGGGCTGAGGGTGACCAGTAGCAATGCCAGCCTGAAGACCTAACAGGCCTTGCTCCTGAAGGGCTGGCTGCCCAGGCTGTGGGGCTTGGCTGCTCAGAGAGCCAAGCTCAATTTTCAGGGGTGTGTCCTGGCTGCCTGGCTGTGGGTCAACCTTAGGAGGGCTTCCAGGGCCAAAAGAGCATGTGGGAGATGTGGAGAAGGGGCTCCCTTGTGGTGGCTATTGACAATGATCTCTGACTTCTTTGTGTCCAAGATGGATGTCTTCCTGAACCTCCCTGCCCACTAGGTACCCAGGGGGCCTGCCTGCAGGCACCTCCCCTGCTGCTGGGAAGTCGTGTCCTCCAAGCCTGCGTTCGCTTTCTGAGCTGCACAGCTTGTACGCCTGCCCACCCTCCCTTCTGAGCAGCGTGCTCATGTAGATGGGTATAGTAATAGCTTTTCTAGTGAAAACATTTTCTTCCTCTTCAATAAAAACAAGAGTGGCTGTATGGAGACCTAATCTTTTCTATTCTTCAGTTAAAAATTTCTGGCATTCATTTAAATTGTCCCATAATCGGTCTGGCTTTTGTTTTCCTCAAATTTCTGAAAATAGAGTTTGAACAAATTGCGTTGTGTGGGGCATAGGCCCGTGTGTGCCAGAGCGAAGGCTAGCGGTGACGTCGGACTCCGTGTGCGATAGGCCATCACTAAATGTTAATGATGTGTCTGCCCCCCGCCCCCGTGCCCCCCAGGTGAGTCCTCTGTGTTCCATGTTCCATTGACTTCTGGCAAAACACTGGAGTCTTCATCTGCCAAGGCTCCCCTGAAACGCTCTTGGCTTGCCCCCTGCTTCTCTCCTAACTCCGTCAGTTCCCTGAAGGTCAAGTGTGACCAGTGTCTTAAAGTAGCCACGACCCCTGAAGGGAGGACTAGTACCTTCTTCCATGGGAAATCCAATCTTAAGACCCTAGAGGCCACTCAGACTGTGTCTGAGATCACTGGCTCGTGCAGCCATTGGGGAAGGGCCCTTGCCACCAGCCAGCTGGTCCTGCGAGAGTCACAGCACTTCTTCCCCTTGCTCTCCTCTGGCTGCTGGGGGGGTGGGGGGGTGGGCGGAGTGGAAACCAAGCCTGGGACCAGTGGTCCTCTTCTCCAGTTGCGTCTGGCCCCACTTGAGTGAGCTTTTGAAATATACGATTCCTGAGCCCCAATCCCGAGGATGCTCATTCATTTTTAATCATGGCCAATGGATCTCTATGATTTCCTCTACTTTTAATTTTAAAAAATGTCAAACCCATAGAAAAATTGGAAGAAAGGTTTGGTGACACCCATAGACCTTTACCTAGAATCATCAACTTTGAACATTTTGCTATAATTATCTTTCTAAATAATGTTGGTTTTACTGAGCCACTGGAGTGCTAGTCACAGACATTGCGGCCCTTTAGTCTTAGGTCATGTACGCATCTCGTAATAAGGGCATTTTCATGCATAACTGCAGTATCTTCAGCACATCCAAGAAAACGAGCAATTCCCTAATCTGACATATGGTTGATTTTTTAAATTTTTCCTAAAATCGTGGCGATGTTTAGTTTATTGTTGATCCGGGATCAAATGAAGATTACCGTGTTACATGCAGTTGTTTCTCTTATCCTGTGTTTTACAGCAGGCCCCCGCTGTCCTTGTTGTTTTTGTGACATTGATTTGGTCGAAGAGTCCAGCTAGGCCAGTTGTCTTGGGTGGTGTCCCACAGTCTGGATTTGTCATTGTGCCCTAATAACTAGGTTTTGAGGGATAAATCCTAAATGTTTTGACAAGAGCCCTGTATGTCAGTAATGGTATGTGCTTATTGCAGCATCTCAGGAGGCACCTGGTGTCAGGGTGACCCGCCAGTGATGACCGCTCTCCAAAGGTGTGTGTACTTTTTCCTTTTGTAGTCAGCCTGTGGGGCGAGGGGCACAGACGTTCTGGAATCCATTCGAGAGCCTTGCCTTGTTGTGACAAGTTGGGGAGGGCAGCATGGTGATTCTGTAAATCCATCATTTCTGTATAAGTAACTGCGTTCTCTGTGGAGAAAAAGGCGCTCTTTATTTTTGAGGTCTCAGTGGCCTCTTCTCTTTCATATTCAGTGAATTATATATAATCCGTTAATGTCATATTTTTGATGTTCAAATTGCCCCCAGTTTTGGCCCCTGGGAGTCCCTTCAAGTCAGCTCTTTTGTCCTTCTGATGTGACCACATTTGACTTTGAGTTTGACCTGGCTTGCTAGTACAACAGGGTGTCTCAGGTCTGCCCTTGGACTTTCCTTTCTCCAAACCTGAACCTGCTGCCTCCAGGGAACCCTGGCTCCTTGTGGTGTGGGAAGCAGCACTGAAAACCCCAGGCCTGGGGACTCGTTGCCACTGGGGAGTCACTGCCTAGGCCCTTCCAGTGCCCTAGATATGAATAAGTCGTGTGTTCAAAGCCCCTGTGTTTTGTAGAAATTTTATAGGTGATTCTGATGTATTGTGAAGATTGAGAGCCACTGGCTAGGCCCACACACAGGGAGTCTTTACTATTGCTCTTACTTCGAAAAGATCTTACATTTTCCACACGCCCTTCCCCCCATTCTCTCTACCTCCGAGGAGACGGATTTCCGGAGATCTGGGTCTTGCTCCTGTCTGTGCCAGCGCTGCGTCATGGAGCGAGCTGGCCCCTTGAGGCCCTCCTCTTTGAAACACGTGATTGTAAGGCTCGAATGAGATCCTGTGAATGAAACTGCTTGGTAAGCCGTGAAGGACTGGACGTGAGCTAGGCGGAGTCATTACTGATGCATCAGTTCGGTCCTGGACAGCTTGCTGTACTTTAAAAGACCATAAAACGTCCTTGTAGGTAACTCAGAATTACATTGCTGAGGAGGAGGAGGACGGGGCCCGCCTTCACATTTTATAGACGGCGAGACTGAGGCTTAAGTCACTTCTCCAGTAAGCCAGTGGTCTTGCGTGGATGGAATATTGTGCAGCTCTAGGTTTGTAGCCCTCTGTGCACCGGACTCGAATTTTGACTCTGAGGGTGTGAAGGGATTGAACAGGGAAGAAAACAAAAGACCCTCAGGTGTGTTGGTAAATACCCAAACCCAATTCGGTTCATTGAATTCTGTGCATGTACTCTGCCTCTGAGGGTCAAGGAAATGCTGACTGGACTAAAATTTGGGTTCTGGAGTGGACAGTGGTCCAGGTAGCCCCTTTGCAAAGTGAAGGGCTGAGCCTGCTGCATTGCCGCCCGTGCTGGCCTCTTCTGGGGGTTCGCTGTCAGCCTGGGCTGCTGCTGACTGGGCTCTGGGCACAGGGCTAAGCAGCGAGTGGTGGGGTCTCTGCCTGCCTTGGTCTCCCTCTTCCCTGCAAAGGGCTGTGGGCAATCAGCGTGGAGCCCTGCCTGCTTGGAGTGTAGCACTGCACAGGTGTGTCTGCACGGGTCTGAGACATAACGGGCACTTGGTAGGCGTTTGTTGAATGCATGAGAGAATGTTGCAGCCAGAAACTGGAATTCAACTTCTTTGGCTGCTGTGAGCAGACAGTAGAGGCACTTAGAGTCTCCTGGTGGCGGGCACTCCATCTCTGCAGGGAGAAGGCTTCCCTTGAGTGCACTTGGGTCAGCACTTCCAACGTCTTAAACATAGGGCCCTTCTCAAGGTGCCACCCGTGAGCACTGCTTACTGCCCGTTGTGTTGGGCAGAGTCAGCCCAGTGTGGCGAAGTGCCTGCCTGTGCACTGCCTGGGCCTGCCTTAGAGCCCCTTGGGCTGACTCTTCCTCTGCCAGGACTGAGTGAAGCAATACGGCCTGTATGTTGTAACTTCCTTAGAGTTGACGGGGTGAGGGGTGAAGTTACTGGATGCAAGCCTGGGGTTAGGGAACAGGATGCGGAGGTCGTTTTAGCCTGACAATGAAACAGCCACAGCCGGTGCCAGCTCCCTCTGCAGGTTGAGAAACCATCTTTATTTAAGAACTGCCTGCTACCAGAGTCAGGAACTATATCACAATAAATATGAGAAACAGACAACAGCCAGCGGGTGTGGTTCCATCTGAACAGAAACCGGGTCAGGTCAGTGGGCCTTGCCGAGCCGGGAGCTTTAATAGGCTCTGCAGGCCCTGGATAGGCTGGGTAACTTGGAGTCCAGGGGCCAAGGCAGGGGCAGCCCACCTGGGGCACTCGGCTTCCTGGGGCTCTCCACAAGGCCACCTGACCCATTTTTCCCTCTCCAATTTCCCTCTATTCTACCTTCCCGAAGCCTATGACCATTTACATACACATACATAGCGACCAGCCACCTTTTTCCATGGAGCTCTTTGAAGTCCCTTAAAAATGCCCATCTAATCCCTCACAGCAGTCCAGCAGCCTCTGGCTACCTCGTTTTTCCCCAGGATAGAGCCCAGGTTAGGCCGACCCAGGAAAATGGGGTACCACTCCTGGGCCTCCAGGCCAGGGTCAAGGACAGCGCGCTATCCCTGTGTCATAGAGGAGCCCAGTGGCAGTCATAATTGAGGCCAGGAAGAGAAGAGTCCTCTAGCCGAGGAAGGGATGCAGGGAGTACGACATCCCTAGTCAGCTTGGGCTCTTGTCCAGGGCACAGAATGGGCGGTGCCTGGGGCTGCCCAGAGGCGGTGCATGCTGGGAAACACTGCCTGGGCCAGGCTTCTCCCGCAGCGGCTGACGGCGCAGCAGGGGCCACCGCGCACAGGCGCTCCGAGACTTCCTGTGCTGAGCACCTCGCGGTTCTAAGCATCTCAGTCCTGGAAGGACATCCTGCACCATCTCCCCAGCCCTCCAGTCCTCACCTCACCTAGACTCCAGGGCAACGGCTGTCAAAATTCCTCAAAGCTTCCTTAGAAAGGCTTGTTGCTGTTCCAGGGTCTCATTGCAGAAGTGTTTCTGTCTAACCTCAGTCTCCTCATTTTATCAGAAGAAAAGCGTCCTCCACCCCACCCCCCCCGCCCCCGCTGCCATGGCCCTTCTGTTCTCTGGCACCGTCTGTATCATCTCATGCAAGTAGTCAACCTGACCTTGCTGGGCCCCAGTCCTGCATCCAGGGAGAACTGCCCTCCCTGAGGGCAAGGTATACATGGAGCCGGTTAGAGCAGCGAGGACCAGGTAGCCAAGGTCATGGTGAGGAGCCCTGCAGGCTGAGCCCAAGTGTGCACAGAACGGAGAAACTCTCGCCCAGGGCCCTGCAGTGGTGTCTGCAGGCTGTCTCCGTCCCTAGTCCCCAAGGCACTTACTGTCCACTAAACTGGGGTAAAGGACTCGTTTGTGGCTGTCCCCCTTGCTGCCTCTCTGGAGCTTGGAATGAGAGAGGAGGGACCCAGAATTGAGTCGCGACTGCAGCAATGGGGAGCCCCCTCAACTGCACGAGCCCTGCCAAGCAAAGAGGAAAAGCAGAGGCCCCTTGGGCAAGAAGGAAATCTGAGAAACCATCTAATCTCTTCTGCCTGCACGCACGCTCCTGTACAAGGCGCCCCAACAAGAGGCCGGTCCGCTTGACAAGTCTGCATGGCCTCGGGTTACCTGCTGTTTCATTCAACCTGAGCTCTACCTGCCGTCTGGCTGCCGAACATTGTTTTATTAGTTCCGCGTCCCCTGAGCGGCCCTCACCACACAGCGGCTGGGTTTTCCTAGTAAGTATCTCTCCTCACCTTCCCCGCAGGCCTGTCTTCCTCCCTTTTGCTAATGGGCCTCCTTAGAACTAAGACACTTGGTTGTGTCTTTGACTCAGGCAAGCTTAGGGACTGCAGCCTCCAGCTGCCCTGGTTAGGGACTGTGCCAAGCCAGCCCATCCCTCTCGGCCAGCACAGACACCTGCCCTCTGCTGCCCCTGCCCTGGCCCAGGGCAGTGAGGGCAGAATCAGCTAAACCTCGGAAGGTTTCTTTGGGCCTCTCTGATGGAGCTGGGCACGGCCAAACCACAGCCACGAGGTCAACATGGATGCTAGGCCAAATTTGGGGTCCCTGTCACTGGGGGAATGGTCGCATAGCTGAGCCCCCAGCACCTTGCATGGGGGGATGGATGGAGCAGGTGAGGGGGGCGGGAGCCGATGCCCTGGGCTGGGGCGAGGTGGGGGTGGTGCAGCGATGGTGGGAGAAGAGGTGTGAGCTTACATTTTCAAAAAACCGTCTGTAGTGGGTAAAAACGTCAACATAAACCTGCCCAGGAAAACAGAGCAGGACTTAAACGTTTAAAAAACCATAGCAAAATAGAGCTCTAGCTACAAACTACAGAAGTCAGGCTTAGGGGGCCTGTCCCCTACAGGGTGCCTGTCCTGCTGCGCCTGGATGTCAAGGGCCGCCTGTCAGAGCATAGGTTGTGCTCCACTGCTGGCAGGATCTGCGGACCCCTGTCCTTGCTGTGGCCTTTTTTCGGAGCAGGGGTAAGGGGGACGGGGGCTCAAGCCAGCGCTGCGTATTGAGGTCTTAGCAGAAGCTGGGCCCAGAAGGCAAAGAAGGACCGACGTCTCCTAGAGTCTGCCCGCACCGTGGGCTGGGACCCAGCCAGGCCGCTTAACCCCGTGATCACCCACGAGAACCTCTTGAAGCAGTTTTCCTAGCCCACCCTCCTTAACCAGCACGTTAGCCAGGCCCCGGCCATTCAGCACTGCCCCCTCCTCTGGGTGGACGAGAGGTTGAGACTCCAGTCCTTATCTGAGCCCCGTCACTGGCATGCTCTATGACCTTGGGAAATTTGAGCTCAGTTTCCTCATCTGTGAAGTGAGGGGCTTGGACAAGGTGAGGCCTAAAGCCTCTTCCAGCTCTGATGTTCTGACTGGTAATATACCCAGAGCATTTATTAACCCCTTTTTCTTCTGGGGAAATGCAGAAGAGCGGTTTCAGGCAGTCCAGGGACAGGTCTGGCCAGCTGATCCTGGGTATTCCTGGGAGCAGGCAGGGCCACATTGAGCCGTTGTCCTTCTCAGAAGGCTCCCGGCTCCGCAACACACACAATGGATACTGTTCAGTCTCCCGGGCACGAGGGGGCCGTGCTGGGAGGGTGGAGTCCTGGGGTCTGCAGCCCGAGCTGGAGGAAGAGCGCGGCACACGGCCCCCCGTCTCTGGTCCCCGGCCCGAACCCCGGAGGGACTGTGCAGGATGGGTCTTGGTGGGGGAGGGGCCTCCCCAAGATAAGCCCTTTAGTCACCCAGCCACCTGTAGTGGCCTCTGTCACTCGGGGGTGACAGGGTCGGGTTGGCAGTGTTGGCTAAGAGGGCACGTCAGGCCAAGTCTGGTGCCCCTCTCCCCCAGGTGTCCCAGTCTCTCGCCCTTGTCAGCCCCCAGCCCCAGAAGTCTGGAGTGCCACCCTCCAAAGCTGCGGGGCTCGGGCTCCTCAGCCTCAGACATCGGGCACTGCTGCTCGGCCGCCTGGCCAGGTGGTGAGGACCTCCAGGGAGCCATCGAGGGCTGTGTCAGGGTCTAGCCACGTCGCCCCCTGAGAGAGTCAGCGAGTCCTTGGTCCCAGGGTTGGCTCTGTCCTCAGGCTGGGGGACATCTGTGTCTGTGCCTCTTCCCACTGCAGCCCTGTCACATCCGGTGTTCCCGAGGGTCTGGGCCTCTGCTCTCAGGGGAAAGAGTCCACGTGCAGTCCCAGGGTGCCGTCTCCACAGATGTGCAGCTGGAGGCCTCGCGCCCCTTCTTCCCACGGGCCTTTCCTGCCGCCCAGGCAGCCTTGAGGGCCGGGGTGAGGGCTCAGTGCCCTCACGGAAGTTACTGCCTGGTGCCTCTCGATTGAAAGAAAAAAATCCTCGTGTGGGTTCTATCCTGTGGCAGAATATGAAATACCTACCTCCTACAAAAAGGGCACTGTCTAAAGTAGGTATTTAAGACGAGCCATTTTCAGGCACAGTGTTGGGCCACCTTGGCATCGGGAAGGGACGGGACCAGCTGGCTGCGTCCATCAGAGGCAGGTGTCTGGCCATGTGGAGAGGGAGGGGCACCGAGATCAGAGCTCCAGGCAGCCCATGAGGATCAGCATCGCCAGGGAGTGGGACAGGACGGCACCGGAGTGTGGGGCCGGGCAGACCGCTGAGTTCTCCACCATCATGCTGGTGCCTGAAAGGCAATGGGCAGGAGAGTGGGGCTGGGCTGGCTGCGCACCGCCACCCACCCCCCTCCGCCTCTCTGGACGAATCCAGACCTTTCTGTGGGGGCTCACAGAGGGCAGGCTTTTGGGATGCAGTGTGGTCTCAGCCTCGCTCCTATAGGACTTCGTAGGACCTTGGCTTTTCAGTTCTCAGCCTCCCCCTGCAGCTCTGAAAAGTGCACGCTTCCCCAGCCTTCAGGGAGGGTGGGGTTGGGGGACAGGGAGCAAGGGCAGATCCAGGACTACTTTGTACTTGGCTCTAGCCTGCTATCCTCTTTCCCCTTGGGGTCTGGCAGGACTGGAGTTGGCTTGAGTGTGAAAGATTCCCTCACCAGGCATCTGAATGGGCCCTAATACTTCTGGGGGACTGGGAGGGGAGAGGCAGCACCTCCATTCCTTGAGATGTGGACTTGCGCCGGGGTTCCATCCCCGCCAGGCCCCGTGGTCCGAATCTGCACCAGGGCATGGCCGTTGTCTTCGGGAACTGTGATTTCTATCCAGTTCTTGCTGGTGAAGTGGAGCGTGGCAGTCGGGTGTAAGTCATTCTGGTACAGCATCTGTGGGAAGGTTAGCCGGGTGCAACTACTTAACCAGGGCCGGTTCTTCTCTCTTCCCCAGCTCCAGGCTCGGGGAGGAGCCCCTGTTGTCCGGGGCCCTGGCGCGCCCACCTCCTCCCACCTCCTATTTCAGGCTGACCAGGGAGGGCCGGGCTCTTGAACAAGAGCCTCATGGCTGGAGAGAAGCTTGCGAGCAGCTGTACTGTTTTGCAGACCCCTTAGGCTAGGAGGACCCCAGATTCCACCTAGTCCATCGCTGTCCCCATGAGCCCTGCCTTTCTGCAGCCATACATATTGAGGCAGGACAGTAAGAAGCTAGAGAAATTCCTTGACAAGTGGAATAAGGGAAACTGAGACAAAAGAATTAAACAACGCCAAACAATTTGAACTATTTACAGCCAGTTAATGAATCACAGCGTTTTGCCTTCCCCGACTAAGGACAATTAGAAGCACATGGTTTACACATTCCCGTCCCTCTTTGATGATGTTCTTTATCCTGACCCCTCTATACACACATTTTAATGCATCAGCATATTGAAGGGCACATCTGGGAAGCTAATGAACACTCTGTAAGACCCTCCCCTGAGACCTCCCCTCTAATTCCTGCATACCAAGGGAAGACAGAAAGCCTTAAGACAGAGGACCCAGCTCAGCTCTCTCTAGAGCAGCCTACACCTTTCTCTCTTAGCATGTCTCTCTGCTCTCTTTTTTCTGAACTCTAAGGGTCCCCCCAAGGCTTGCAACCAGGGGAGCAGTGGGCAGCAGCAACTCATCTGGGGCTGACCCCGGACCCTGTCTCCAAGGCCCCCTTTTCTCTGACTCCCCAGCGGGCTGACAGCAGCCCCGCCGTTGCTCACTTCCGTGGCTGCGACTTCTGCTTCTCAGCGAGCTCATGCAGCCCAGCGTGATTCACTCTTTCCCTGTAACAGTCAGACCTTTCCTGAAAGGTCAGAGCGGCCCACCTGGGCTCTCTCCTGTTGCTTCTTCTATGCCAAGCCTTTCCTTTGTCTCACTGTCCCCAGCTTTAAGAAACATACTCTCAAAGTCACCTGGACTGTGTTGTGAAATCTTGCCTGCACAAGGTCAAGAACCCACACACCTGGGCTGGCCCGAGGCGGATCCCTCAGGCCTGGTCCTGTCCAGTAACAGCACCGCCTGCCCCCTTTCTTATGGGCTGTACTGCCAGTTACCTGGAGAACCGCTCCTGCTCTGCACGCGTCTCTCAGTCGCAGACGCGTTGCCTATGTCTGCCTCAGATCGCTCCTGCTAGAAACCGCAGCCCTCCTGTGCTCCCTGGGAATGCAGCTGGGCTGTTCCTCGCCATTCGGCACTGGGCCAATCCCTTCCTTACCTTATAGCCAGTGACCGCAGACTCATTTCGGAGAGGGACCACGGGGTCCCACTTAATACTAAGTCTGGAGCTCAAGAAAGTCCAGGAGATGTTGCCAGGAGGTCGCTGTGGGGCTGCCAGAAGAGGGAGGAAGTTGGGTGACTTCTGAAAGTTTGCTCACTGCCCGCCCCCCCACCCGCTGCCTTTAGCCAGCCTTTTCTTAAATGTCTGCCTTGGCAGTTAGGCCCAGAACATTTGGTCACAGTTGCCTAGGACACAAGCCCATGAAAACGCAGAGGCTGGGGAAGACAGCCATTCAGAAGCCATGAATTCCACTCCTGTCTCTCTTTGGGCTTGCTGCCCTGTTTCTGTCCAGCCCAGGGCTTGTGGGCCAGAGCAGGGGTCCCCAAGCCCTGGGCAGCGGACTGGTACCAGTCTGGGCTTGTTAGGAATGCAGGAGGTGAGCGTGAACATAATGTGCTGAATCATCCCGAAACCATCCCCCCAACCCTGGTCCGTGGAAACGCTGTCTTCCACAAGACCGGTCCCTGGTGCCAAAAGGTTGGGGACCGCTGGGCTAGAGCGTCTGTCTTGTGTTGGAGGCCAGAGCGATCCTAGAAGCACCCCCACCCCAAAGACACGCCCGTCCCTCAGCCTGGGCCAACGGACTCACGGGGCTTCATGGTCGTGGCGTCGGCAGAAGGGCTGGTGGGCCCCGTGCCCGCCCGGTTGTAGGCCCGCACGGTCACGTGGTACTTGGTGCTGGGGTGTAGGTCGGTGACTCGGGCACTGGTGTCCAGCCCTGCCGTCCTCACTCGGTCAGCGGCTGCTGCTTTGTCCCCAGCTTTCCAGTAGCGAATCTGAAGAGGACCGGGACACCCCAGGGTGAGCAGTCAAGTTCAGGACCTCAAGGACCTCTGGCCCTTGCCCTGCTCACTCTGGTCCTTGTGACTCAATCTTTTTTTTTTAAATTGACTTTAGAGCGAGAGAAGAAGGGGTGCAGAGAGAGAGGGGGAGAAGGAGGGGGAGAGACATGGATTTGTTGTCCCACTTACTTATGCATTCATTGGTTGATTCTTGTATGTGCCCTGACTGAGGATCGAACCCACAGCCTTGCCGTATCAGGATGAAGCTTTAACCAACTGAGCTACCTGACCAGGGCATGACTCAGTCTTGAGTCTCAGAAGCTGGACACTGGATCAAGAGCTTCAAGAGAGCAGGGACAAGTGAGGGACAAGTGAAGGTGAGTCCCTGCTGCCTTGCCAGTGCCCAGCAGGGGGCTGGTGGTGGCCGGTGAGAGTGGGGGATGGGCACACACGCAACCTGTCAAAGACCTACTGGAGGCTAACCTATGTAATTATTTCCAGGTCATGAGGTGCATATTTGCACTTGCAAAGTTGTCCCCCAAGCCCTAGCCAACTTACAACGGCTGCCCAATAAGTGCAAACCCCTTTTAACAGCCATCATAATATTAAGAGCTGCAGACTATTCTTCCGAATCAGTGGCAGAGCGGGGTGTTCTGTCCTCGTGGGGCTGGCCTCACCTGTCGCGGTGCGGCAGTGGTATGAACTGCAGCGCCAGTGCCCGGGCCTGAGGACCTTCCCTAGGCAGGGACACGTGACATTCCTCGTGGCTTCCCCTCCCTCCTCCATACCCACCCCAGTGTGGACTCACCAGCGGTCCAGGGCTCGGGCCAGAAACTGGGCCCAGCGTTTCCTGGGGACCGATGATCAGTTAGTGTGTAGGGGGACCATGCTGTTATTCTCTGCGACCTGAGAGTGCCACAGTCGCTGGCTCAGGCACAAAAGGGGCAGGCAACGCCCCTCCCGGAACCTCCCCGCCTCCCCTAGGTGCCTGTAGCTTCCGGTGCTGGGGTTAGCCTAGCCTTCACTTCAAGGCCGTCTGCAGACCTGTCCTCCCCAGCGAGAGCCAGCCACAGGGGCTTAGCATTCAGATGCTCCACAGACCGGGTGCTGTTTGCCACGTTAGCAAATGAGTGATCCAGGAAGGAATGACGAGTGAGCTGTGAGGTGCCCCCCCAGCCTCAAAACCCTCCCAGACCCCGGGTCAGTGCTCACCTCGTACCCCAGGAGGATGCCATTCATGTCCTGCTGCACAGGTTCCCAGGTCACGTTCATCTCTGAGGATGAGACCCCCTTGGCCCAGACCTTGGTAGGGGCCACCCTGGGCTCTGGGGATCGATAGAGAATGGGTTTGGATTCCTGGGGTCTCCCTGTGTCCTACAGAGCAGCCATCAAACTGGGACAGCCCTTGCTTAGGACTTCTTAGCCCAGGGTCCAGAATGAAGGCCCTGAGGGGGGCGGGGGGAGGGGTGTGGAGAGACACCGGAGAGCCTCCCTCGGCCTTCCCCAGGCCTGAGTGGGGGACTGGGTAGCAAGGACTGGAAACGAGGCCAGTGGCTTAGAACCCAGGTGTCTCTCCTCCCCACTGCGGAACTGAGGGGGTGTGGGGGATGGGAGTAGCATTCCCGCCCCCCCCACCCAGGCAGACAAGTAGTTGGGGCGGGGTGCAGGGTGGGCCAGGGGTGACCCACCTTCCTCAGCTGAGTACACCAGGGCCGTGAGGCTCTCGGGCCCGTCCCCAAGGCGGTTGTAGCCTTGGATCTTGACCTCAAAGGGCGTGTAGGGCCGGACACTCTCGTTGCTGTAGACGAAGTGCTGGGTGTCGGCGCCGCGCACCCGGGCCGTCTGCCAGCTTGTGCTGCCCTGCCTGCGGAAGGACAGCAGGTAGCCGAAGCCGTCTCCGTTCTGGTACTCCCGGGACATGGGCTGAGGGGCGAGAGCGCGGCATGGGTGAAGGGCCTCGGGTGCATTTCCTGCTCATCCCCCGGCCCTACCCAGCCTTCACCGGGACTCCTGTGCCTGTGGTGGGTGCCCCTGCCAGAGGCAGCAGGTGCGGGGGTGGGGGGTGGGGACGTCTGCTCTTGAGCGGACTGCGCAGTGGCTCTGGGTCTGCCCTGCACGCGGCTGCAGGCCAGAGGCGAGGCCGTGCTGGGGTGGGGGAGGCAGGCCTTGTCCCCTCAGAGACCTGGAAGTCACTCTGCCTCTGTCCCCGCAGCTTACCGTCCAGTTGACAATGAGCTCTCCAGGGGCTCCGCCACCTCCGCTGAGTCCCGAGGGTGCCACCGAGGGGGCTGTCAGGGCCGAGGGACACAGATGTGGCTTGTTAATGGGCAGTGAGGGGACAGAAGCCCTGCGCCTGGGCCTGTAAGGCGTCCTAGGACGAGGACAGCGCTCCAGAAGGACCCCGGCTTCGTCCTCTAACAGTCCCAGTGGACGTGGGCTCCACAGCCAGGCAGGCCTGCTATCAAATCCCACCTGTGCCATTTACTAGCTGTGTTTCCCTGAGCAAGTTACTTAACCTCTCTGAGCCTGATTCCCCTCCGTAAGATGAGGATAATGTTTGTCTCAAAGGGCTGTGAAGAGAATAACATTACACAAGAGTGGCTAGTGTGCATGTGTGTGTCCCATAAACGCTCATTGTCCTCTTCCCCCATCGGCCTGAACTGAGCAACAGAGACCGGCACCAGCTTGCTGGAGATTAGGGGGAGGAACTAATCCAGGACTGCAGTCAGTGCAAAACACATTTCTTTTGGGTTGCAGGGTGTTTTATTTTTGTTTTTCTTTCTGTGGCAGTTTTAATTTCCTAATTATCTCTGTTATTCAACAGTGTGGTACTAAAACAAGAATATATTTCATCCGCTCATGAAGCTTCACCGGGGGCAGCTTGGCTGAGGGTCAGAATATTTCTGCATATGACCCGGCAATTAGAGACCCGTCAGCTGTCTTCACAACTGTAGCTCAGGGCCTGTCATCTGCAAGGAGCCCTTGAAGACGTTGCCCATCTGACCTGAGAGTTGGGTGTTTTTGTCACCCTTTTCGTGGGGGAAAGACTCGGAAAGTCAGGAAAGTGACTTGTCCAAGGTCACAGAGCTAATGAACGGCACAACCAGAATGTGAACTTGTTCTTCTGATTTCAAAGCCCGTCATCTGTCCTCTGCACCTCGGCCGTCTTTGTGCTCAGAAGCCCCGGGACGCTGGTGTGCAGGAGGCTGCCCCCACCCCCTACCCCCCACCTGTCGCCCAGGCCGCCCACGCCGCCTCTGCAAGAAGCGCCGTCCAGGAATGTGCATCTTCTGAACTCCGCACTCAGGAGAGGCACCGGTTAGACATGCTGAGTGGTCCCAGAAAGAGCCCAGAGAGCCCCACTGGGCACAGGAAACTGTGGGGCAGGCAGACCTGTGCCACGCCTCCGGCGGGGGGTGGGCCTGGGCGGAGGGGAGCTGGGAGGCAGGACCCTGAGTCCGCGCTGCCCACCTGGGGCCGGGGCTCTGTGAGGAGACTGTTTCCTGACCTGGCCGCTGTATGTCCTTCAAACCAGAATGGAGGTTTCTTTCCGAAAACCCCCCTCAGAGACTGTCGGGTGCATGTTCATTCTGACATAAATCAGCATCCCTCCCCTGCCTCCTGCTTCTCGCAGGTTCCTGGAATAGGCCCTTGACCTGCTCAAGCATGTGAAATAATTTCCTGTGCCCAGTGGCACCCGGTTAGCACCCAGTGCTTGGTGCCTACGAGTACCCCGTTTACCCTGTAGCTCTTCGGGGCGCATCCACTCACCTGGCCGCCCGCTGTGTCAGTCCCCTTAACAAACCCCGTTACTTGCCGGACCGAGGGGCCTGCCTCCTTCTCGGGTCTTTCCCTGCCCTCCACTCACGGAGGCAGGTTCTCGGCCCTGGCGCTTTTCCCTGGGCCTGTGTGCACCAGCAGGCCCTCGTGGTGCGCCTTCACACCTGGGAGAGGCTCCGAGGGTGGGCAGGAGCCTCCCGGCCGAGCCCACCCCGGTCTCTTCCCTTCCTTCCCCACTCTGACCCTGACACCGCCTTTCAGGGGGCTGTGGGCGGGCATCTGCTCCTCCTGCTCCCAAAGAAACCACCCAATGCTTCCCAGGCCCCTGTACAACACACATGCACAGTCACATACTCTCAGATGCACACGTACACTCACCTGCTCACACGACTCTCTCACACTCACACCTTCCTCATTAACTGATTTTTGCAGCTCATGCACTTCCAGGGAGGACATCTGCCTACCACCCCATGGTCCTGGGTTCAAGTCCAGGCTCTGCCAGTGTGACCCTTCCCCTCTCCAAACTTTGGCTTTTCCATTAAAAAAAAGCTTTTTGTTTAGAGATGCTGTAGATTCATGGAGTTGTGAGGCCGGCCCGTGTTTTAAGCGAGCGCTTTGGACAGGACAGGCCCAGGCCACAGCACCGTGCAGCGCGGAGCGCGGCCCTGTCCTGTGCTCCTTCCTCGTCTGTCTCGTTAGACAGTCTGGAGCCTGGCCAGCAGGGCTGGAGGGAGCGCTTCGTACCACGTCTGCTCAGGGCTGCCTTTCGAGGGGGCTAGGGTCTGTGCCCCGGGGTTGCTTCTTTTTGGGGCACACAGGACTCTGACCTGCTTCTTTGGTCCGGATTTTGCTGGAGGGCCCACTGGGCTCCCCGGTGCCCAGGATGTTGCTGGCTATGACCCGGAACTCATAGTCCATCCAGGGTGTGAGGCCCAGCACCTGGGCGGTCTCCGCATTGCCCTCGATGTTGGCGGGATCTGCAAGGCACCAGGGGACCAGTGTTCAGGCACTTGTTTACGGGTCTGGATGGAGACGGCAGGGGCTGAGCCCGAACCACCCCCTTGTACTCGGCCCTCACAGTGGAGCCGGACCCACACTAAGGGTTCAGTATCTCCTTCAGCAGTGACCAGAAAACTAGTAGTCCTCCCTGCCCGGGAGCCTTTGCTGGCGTTCTGCACACCCTACAACCCCGTGCGTGTGGTCTTCACCCCAGTAACATTCCCGCCAGTGCTCCAAGCGTGCAGACCGAGCTTCGCCGCCTCCAGTTCTCGCCTGGCTCCCTGGCTGTCCATGTGACCCATCTCTCCTCTGGCCCAGGAGCTCTCTGCAGGCAGATGGCCCAAGCTTGTCCCTCTGTGAAGCTCCAGGCTCAGCCCCAGCCTTCTGACCCTGTCCCCACTTCCGGCACACAGCCAGGCCCTGTCAGTACTGACAGTGCAGGAAGGCAGCTTGCACTTACTGGTCCGAACTTGCTTCCACTTCCCTGCAGGCGGAGTGCGAGCTTGCAGGGTATACTTGGCTATGGGGCTGTGATTGTCGAAGCCACGGCTCCAGCTGAGCTGGACAGTGGTGTCGCCAATATCCCTTACCACCACACCTCCAGGGGGACCCGGCGGACCTGCACCCAGAAGTCAGAGAATTGTGGGTTAGAGTTGGGCAGCTTCAAATTTGAGCCAGCCTTCTCCTGGCTGGTTTGGGCTGGTGCAGGACCGAGTGGGGGCAGCAGAGGGCGCCACAAACACACCTGGTGGGAGAGTGGGGGGTGGTGCTGGGTGGGTGGAGTGTGTCTAAGGCTGGACGCGTCACAGAGCACCTCGCACAGAGATGTGTGTGTCTAGATTTCCCAGCACTAGGCCCTGAAAACTTCTGGCCTCAGCAAAGTTCTCCACTCTTGAGATGAGCTTAAGGAATGGATTTTTAAAATTTTGGCTTTGGAGCAAAAATATTCTATTCACTTAGGATCTATGAAGAACCACCGGCTAAGTTCAGCTCAGCGAGCTTCTGTGAGAAGCACTTCCCCACAGCTCTCCCGCAGAGGGCGGAGCCAGGGAGCAAAGGCCAGAGGAGCCCAGCTGGCCTCTGAGGGAGTGGGCTGGGGGTGGGCGTGGGAAACCCCATTACCTCGGACCAGGACCGTGGCTTCCTTGGACGCGCTGTCCACCACCGTCTGGGCCACGCATGTGTACTTCCCTCCGTGACGCAGCTGAGCGTTCAGGATGGTCAGGTCCCCGACCGTCTCCTTCTGTACCAGGGAACAGGGGGAGGGCAGGTCAGGGGGCCCAGCTCTGGCTCACTCAGTGAGCCGGAGACACGCGCGAGGCAGGGCTCGGTGCCCCCTGCTCCCTGGGTGTCCTGTGTGTTCCACAGGAGGGGCAGCTACTCCCCACCTGTACCTCTGGGGACCATGCAACAGTCTGTTATGTAAGACAGTCAGCAGTGGTCCAAGTGAATGAGGCCACGTGTGTTGGTGGGGATGGGGGTGCAGGACAAGAGCAGTGGTGGGAGTGCGTCTTGCTGAGCACCTGGAATTCTGGGTTTGTCCCTAACCTCTCCTAAATGCATGGACTTCAGGGGATCCAGGGGACCGCCAGCATAAAGGAGGGCGGTTACCAATCCGAGGGTGAGTTTGCAGTCCCGTGGGAATGGGGAAAGGCTTTGGGGCTGGGGTGGGTACGGACATCTTGGGGACCCTGTCTATTCAAAAGGAGGGAGGAGCCCTGGGTTCTCAGTCTCAGGCCTCACCACACTGGTCCTCCGGTAGTGACCCCCAGGCTTATCGGAGTCAATGGGGAAGTCATCCAAAGTCCAGATGAAGGTGAGGTCCATGGTGGGGTCATGGGAGGCGTGGCACTGCAGGGTCAGGTTGTCTCCCAAGTTGATGTCGGCACTGGAGGGGGCCAGGGTGATCTTGGTTGCATCTGCCAAGACAACAAGCGCCCTGAGTAGATGAGGCGAGAGGGTTTGTCCTAAGCCCCGGGAGGGAGAAGAGGCAGCGTGGCAACAGTATCCTGACCTCCCGGCAGCCCCCGAGGGTGTGGCAGGGTCAGGACTAGATTCTGGATGGTGGCTAGAGGGTGGTCCTGAGTGAAATCGCACCCTGGAGTAGTCTCAAAACCAAACTGGGAGGAATGTGGGACCGCGAGGGCAGGGCAGTGAGGAGGGATGGCGCCCTCTGGTGGCTGAGTCCACCAACCTCGGCCAAATCACATTTCTTACCTCGCACAGACAGGATGCCTGTGCTGTTGGCTTTGCCCATGAAATTCTCAGCAAAGCAGGTGTATTTGCCTTCATCTGACCGACTGATGTTTCTTATGATCAACGTGCCATCCAGAGTTACAGTCACTCTGCAGCAAAGACAGGGCAGATCCGGCCCCCCTCAGACACACTGTAGTCCTAGGAAGGGACTCACCTCCAAGGAGAATGAAGGGGAGCAGGAATTGCTTGGGGTGGGGTGGGGTGCGGGTTTTACCTGCTGCTGTTGACCAAAATCTCAGTGCCTTTGCTCCAGAGCACCACGGCCTTCGGCGCTGCCCGGGGCTGACAGGGGATAATGACCTCTCCCCCGCGGGCCGCAGGGATCAGGCGCCTTACAGGGTTCAGCCTGAAGTCAGGGGCCAGTGCTGGAAGGAAAGGGGGGCACCCCACAGTTACCCAGCATGCCATCGCAGCACCTGTGATTAAGACATCACCTGGCCGTGTGCTAAGCACTTCATGCACCCTTCATGGTCAATCCATGAGAGACTCTTAGCTTCCAAAAGTACCCAGAATCCTCTTCTTATCACCCCACTGCTACCACACCACCAAATCTCCTGCTGGACTATTGAAAGGCCCTTTAATTGGTCTTCTTGTTTTTGTATTTTCTTTCTACGATCTCTTTCCTACCCAACAGCCAGGGATGATCTTGTTTAAAATGTGAATCGGGCACTTGGAATGAAGCCCGCCTTCTCACAAGTACTCAGAACTAAGTCCCCTCCTCTTCAATCCCTCCTCACCCCGTTCTCTCCCTCACTCAGTGTGCTCCAATCACCTGGGCCATTTTTGTCCTTTGAAGATGCTACCTTTTTCCCCCCGGCCTCAGGACCTTTGCACTGGCGGCACATTTTGCTAGGAAATCCTCCAGATCTTTCCATGGCTGGTTACACCCAGGTCACATCCCCAAAGTGACTTTCTTAGAGGTCTTCCTTGACCAACCCGTCTCACTGGCAGATCTCAATCCCACCTGTCTACTGGATTTTCTTTATACTGTGTTTTTTTAATGGCTGTTGAAATGATCTTATTTAATGATTTGATTTCGTGTTTATTTGATCCCTTTTCTCTGCTGGGTTGTAAGAGACTTGATGGCAGAGACCTTACCTGCGGAGGGATGGAATAAATATTGGTTGAATGAGTGAATGAATGAGTCTTAGTCAAGCCTCACCACAACTTGATGAGGTAAGCGTTACTGCACCCACTTCGCAGATGAGAAAGCTGAAGTTCTCCGAGCTCAAGTCAGACAGTACGAATGTGAGTGGCAGCCCACACCACCGGTCACCTGTTATGCTTTGGGTCCTTTACGCTTCCACCTCTGTCATCTCACTGAGTCCTCACAACAGCTGTGTGGGGGCAGGACTCTTGCCCGCAGTTTATGAATTAGTGAGCTGAGATCCAGAGCTGAGGAGGCACGAATCTAATTGATTGGGTTTCCAGTGACTTTTGCCATCTTTTTTTTTTTTTAAACTGCAAAAACAATTTAATTTGGCCGTGCCAGACATGGAACAAGCCGGAGACCTTGTCCTCTGGGAGCCTTCCGTTTAGTGTCTCATCTCCTTTCTTAAATCCCCGAGTTCTTTTCAGAAGCTGTCACAAAACTGCCAGGGTGTGTGTGTGTTTTGAAATGCGGTGAGTCAGCTCCGAGAGCCCCACCTGGTGCCTCCTGGGGACGTCCCAGCCTCTCTGGGCCCTTTACCTTGCACGGCCAGCTCGGCACTGGCGTAGATGGTGCCATGCTTGTTCTCGGCCACACACTGGTACATGCCCGAGTCCTCCAGGCTCAGCTTGGAGAACTGCAGGTCCCCGGCCAGCACCTCTATCCGGGTCTGTGCAAAAGAGCCACGCCCAGGGTCAGGCAGGAGTGTCAGGACCACTGGAGGACCAGGGTGGGGGTGCCTACAGAGGTGGGGGGGTGCAGTGGAGACTCTAGGTTGGCACTCCCTGGAGGAGGGGTTCATGTGCCTAGTCCCATCTCAGAGCCACCTGGAACTCCCCAAGCCTCCATGCACATCAGCACACAGACGCCAGGTGGGTGAAGTGACCCACAGGACCACACAGTGTATTTGTGGCTGAATTGTGCCTGGGCCCAGGTCTCTGGACCCTCCAGTCAAGAGTCTATCCAGCGGACCATCCTGCAGCCATGTGACTCTGGGATGGAAAGAAGCACCTGGAAATACCCTATGGCACTCTAAGTGGCCAGAGGGGCTGCCGGTGGTGCACCGCGGTGGCCGGGGGCAGGCAGTGGGGAGTGAGGGAACCGGGAGAGGACCATTTGTGTATGGAAGGAAGCCCCAGGTCTGCTACCTGGGAGGCCAGAGGCTCCCCATTCCGCAGCCAGCGCACTGTGGGCCGGGGCTTGCCGGCGGCCGCGCAGCCCCAACGCAGGCTGGAACCGATGTCAGCCTCCATGTCCGAGATCACCTTGAGCCACTCCGGCTGGGCTGTGGGGTGCAAGGGAGAGAAAGGCTGGGGGTAAGCTGGGAGGAGCCCCCAGCTCATTAAACAGACCAGAATTGCAGGACTGCAGTTCCTGTGCCAGACAGCAGAGGGCGTTATCAGCGTTCTGGGTTGGGGTGTGAGAAGCAAGCTCCAGAAAGTTGGCACTTTGAGCCCGTGTCATTGGCTGTTTTAGCATCTGAAATCATTCTAAAGCCTTCCATGTGTTTTCTGCAACACCGACTGGAGTTCTGAGGTGGCCACAGCGCTAGCCTCTTCTCCCGCACCCAGTGCATCGCGGAGCCAGAGGCGCAGGCTGCGAGCTTTCCTGTCTCCTCACTGACTTTTGGGTGGACTGCCTGAGTCAGGCACAGGGGTCAAGGTGGGGAGAGGGTGTCCTGTCTCGTACCCTGAACGATGATGCGGCCCTGGACACTGTCTCGGCCCTTGGAGTTCTCCGCCTCACACTCATAGGTGCCCTCATCCTCGAAGCTGACGCTGGGAATCTGCAGGGTGGGCTCAGCTGTGGCCCACTGCGGGGACAAGGAGCCATCCACTTTGCGCCACTTGATCCTGGGCACGGGGCTGGCGGGGGAGACAAAGCCAGAGGGGGTGGGCTGAGCTCGTCAGACTACCCTGTGTGGACACTCAGGTCCTCCTGAGATGCTGGGCAGGTAGGGGTGGGAAGGAGGGCAGCCCCCTGGGCCTGGGAGGGAACAGAGCAGGGAGGGGCCTTTTCCAGGTGGGCTTGGAGCACAGGCAGGGAAGGGGCAAGAAGTGGGGCTCCCTTCTCCCCGCCACTCCCCTGCAACAATTGTGACGCCAGCGAAGCGGGTCTTCCATGTGGTCTGCACCTGAAGCTTACTTGCCCTCCCTCCCCCACACCGCGCTGACCGCCACGCCTCTTCTGGGCCTGGCCTCCCCAGCAGTGGCCTGGGATCCGTTCCCCGCTCTTCAGCAGGGCCTTGCCCCTACTTTCCAAAGCGTCTGTAGTTATGAGTAATCTGTGCACTAACATGGACTGAAGTATGGCCCTGGCTGGTGGGGCTCAGTGGATTAAGTTCCTGCCTGTGAACCAAAATGTCACCGGTGTGATGGATGTTTCCCTCTCTTTCACCTTCCTCTCCCTCTTAAAATAAAATAAAATAAAATAAAATAAAATCTTTAAAAAAATGGACTGAGGTATCAATAAGTCTTTAAATAGGGGTTTTCTGGAAGCCCAATAACTCCACAAATCGGGGGCAACCTGGGCATCCTGAAACAGCAGGAGACATTTGTGGGCGTTCATTCTACAAATATTCACCGAGCACCTGCAATGCTTAGCCCTGTTCCAGTGACCCCTTCTGGGAGAGCATGATTACTATGGGAACGTTTTAAAAGATAACTGTTACTGTCCACAGAATACCTGTTAAATGCCAGGCACTGTTCTGAGCACTTAACATATATTAACTCAGTGAGTCCTCACAACAACCCCATGAGGGGGTTACTATTATCACCACGTACAAATAAGGAAACTGAGGCACTGAGCAGTTAAGGGGTTACCAAGGTCTCTCAGCCAGCGAGTGACAGAGCTGGGACCTGAGCCAGGCAGGTTGGGTGGTCAGCGCCCAGTGTGTGGTGGTCACTGCCCACTGTGGGCCTGGCACTATGCTAGACCCTGTGAGGGCACCAAGATGGCTGAGCACTGGCCCTGCCAGCCCCCTCTCTCCCTGGGGTCGCCTGTGTCCTGGCCCACTCGCCTCTCCTCCACCACTCACTTCCCAAAGGCAAAGCACTCCAGGGCGACCTGCTGTCCCACCAGCGCGTACGTCTCTGCCGGGAACCGGGCCTTGATGCTGGGCGCGAAGAGCCTGGGGTCTGGGGAGAGAAGGTTTGGTGGGTCAGACGCAAGAGGTCCGGGTCAGGGGCTCCTGTGCTGGGGCCTCGGTGCAGCTCCCGGCTAGCTCCATCTTAGCTCCCTTTCCCTTGGGGGCCTGAGGCGGCTCCTGAGGACCCTGCACCTGCACCTTGTGCCCGGCGAGCTGTGCTTCACAGCCTCTGAGGGGAACGCCCTTTCCTCCACATCGCTGACCCTGACCTTCGGCAGCCAGATTGAGCTGAGCGAACTTGCTGAAGACGCTTTTGGTGGAGAAGTCCATGTGGCTGGTGGCCAGGCAGGAGTAGTTGCCCAGGTCCGAGGCATTGGTGCGGGCGATGTACAGGTTCCCTGTGGTCTGGGAGACGAAGTGACGCCCATCCGCCGGGATGAAGTTCGGGAACTCGTTGAGGAGCCAGCGGTAGGACAGGCCTGGGAGTGGGGGGTCGAGGACACCAGGGGGTGTTGGGCTAACGGGCGACTTTGGGTGGGATCCCGACATGCTGGTGGAGATCTGTAGACCCTGTCCTGAAAGCCCCCGTTCTGTGAGCTGGGGCTGAGGGAAGATTCGACTGTATTCCTGCCCTTGGGAGCGCTGTCTGTTGGGAAGCAGCCCTGCAGGGACCTCCCGGTCAGAATGGGGAGGCAGGGAGCAGAGCTAGAAAATGACAGACCCATAAAGGAAATAATTCTGTCAGGTCAAGGACCGAGGGATCAGTTGCTTCTAAGGCTCACTGCCTTATATTCCATCCCTCCTCTGCTGAGCGGCCAGAGCTCCTCCCGGTCCTTGGGTCTAACTGTGGCCCAGGTCCCGACTCACCTGGGTAGTGGGCGGGTGGGTTACAGGGCAGCATCACTCCCCAGCCTTCGTGGGTTTTCACTGGGTCTCGTTCCTCCTTGGAGAATTCCTGCAGAACTGGAGGTGAAGGCCAGGCAGCCCTCAGGCGCCACCCTCCCAGCCGGGGACCCTGCTGGCTCAGCCTCCCTGGGAAGCGGGCACCTGCCTTTTCTGGACACTCTTCCCAGCCCCCTGCTGCCCTCCCTCGAACGTCCCGGCACCCTGGGGCCTCACAGCCGAAGCGCAGGACTGCCTCCCTGCTGACGACGGTGCCCACTGGGTTGGAGGCCAGGCACTGGTAGACGCCGGCGTCCTGAGCCTTGGTGGGGCTCCTGATGACCAGGTTGCCCCCCACCAGCTGGTGGCGGGACCCTGGCTCCAGCTTCATCTCGGTGCCGTTCATCTTCCACCTGTGGCAGGGGCGGGGGGGCTCCTGAGTGCTGCCTGGCCGCCAGCCAAGGGCCCTTGTGAAGAAAAGCCGCGCAGCGTCCCCGGGCTGCCCAGCACCCACTGTGGGTGTCTCACCTGTAGGTGGCCGGAGGGCTGGCCCGGGCACGGCACGCCAGTGTCACCTGCTCCTCTGTGGACTCCTCTGGGAATAGCAGACTGAGGGGCTGGTCTTCGAAGACAGGGCCGAAGGTAGCCGGGGATCCCAGGGCTGAGCTCCACACTGCAGACGGGGACACCGCCAGAGACCTCAGGACCCGGGGGCCAGCTGGGGCCTGGCCCCTGGGGCAGTGCTGTCCAGCAGACCTGTCTGCAGTGATGGAGAGGCCCTGGCCACTGACACTACTGTGGAGCCCTTGCAAGATGGCTGGTGCAGCTGAGGAACCAAATTCTCAACTTTATTTAACTCTAATTAATCAAAACTTGAATTTAAATAGGTCGGGCAGGCCCTATCTGGTCAGTCAGCTCAGCCGATCGGCCGCACCGGCTGGTGAGCGCCGCTGGGCCCCCGACAGGAGCTGCGGACTGTGCACACAGCCCCTCTTCCTTAAGGAGCGTGCGGTCCGGGAAGGGAGGTGGGAAACAGCCAGTGTGAGGTGGGAAGAGCCATCGTAACGGGTTAGGTTGAAAGTGCGGGACCACCTCAGAGGGGACGCAGGTGACACTGCCCAGGACGGTGCGGACGGTGTCTCTTGGAAAAGCTGATCTGCAGGGTGTGAGACAGGCCTTGAGAGATGGGTTGGAAGTCAGCAGCCAAAAGGGGGAGGGGGATTCTACATCCCCAGGGCAGGCTGTCCCAAGAGAAAGCGCCCTGGCTCTTACCAGCTGTTCTAGAACCTCTGAGCCATAACACCTTTGCCTGTGAGGTGGAAAGACTGTGCAGTCCCTTCCCAGGATTTGAGGGAGGCTTCAGCCTGACACAAGGTGTGTGCTCCGCAAGTCTGCTGGGCTCAGGTATGGGACGCGGTGGGGTTTGGGGGAGAAAGGAAGGCTTTGTGATGGGTAGATGGTGTGCAGGTTGCTTTGGGGGCATTTTTATAAAATTCCAGAGTGGCAATTCAAGAAGGGAGGCCCAGAGAAGGGAGTGAGATGTATGCCAGGGTCACAGGACAAGTCTGTGGCCCCGCGGGTCCAGCCCTCGGTCTCCTGAATTTGCTGAGCACACAGGCATCTCGGGGCAGGTGTGTCTCATTTGCCAGTGTCCGGCCTCCCTGGGCAGGGCCCCGAGGTGCACAGGGCGGTGCCTCACCCCTGCCTTTCCGCTGCGCTGGGGAGTGAGTGCCATTTGCTGATTCCTGCAGCCAGGCACACTTTGGTGTCAGGCGGGAGCCAGGCTGCCCCATGGGCTCTTACCCCTCAACACAACTGACTTCAGGCCCTCCTTGGTGGGTCATGGGGGACAGGATCCCCATTAACCAATTAGTGCCTCCTCTCTCTGCACATCCAGCTGTCAGCCCTGTTCCAGGGGTGGGAGCTTGGTCCCTATGCTGCAGCTGAGGCCCAGCCTGGACCCCTGGGAGTGAGGGCAGCTGTTAGAACGAGGAAGGAGGCGGGGCTCCCCGAAACAGCGTCTCCCTCCCCACTGCCCGTCACTGCCTCTCACTGCCGCCCCAGGCCTTGGAGATGGAGGCTGAGAGCCCAGCTTAATCCCAAGTTAATGATGGTGGCCCAGGGTAGGGACCCCTGCCCAGCTGGGACTGCTGAGGGGGGAGGGTGGGGGGGGACGAGGCAGCCAGGCTGCTCGGAACCGCCTTGCGTAACAGCAGCTTCCAGTTACTCTGGGCAGTGGGGGTGCTGAGTGGGCCTGGGCACACTGGCACTCTCGGGCTGGCTTTCTTCCCGTAAAAGCTTTCTCCTTTGCACTCAGCCATGCACACGCCCTCGCCCCCCCATCCGCAGACGCTGTGTGCACGCCTCTCACCTGCACACACTGCCCTGCGTGCACACACATCACACGTACCTACATGCAGACCTCTCTAACCTGCTGCAGTGGTAAGATACACACATTCACGCACACGTCTAACAGACACACACACGTGGCTCGAGTGTCCGTGCACACTTGAACACACTGGTGATTCACGGCAAGAAGAATAGATGAGACACGGGTGCTCACTTGCACCGTTACACCCTCCTCACAGACCGTGACTGCCGCTTCCTTATTTGACCAGTGCAGGAACTGAGACTCGGGAAGGTCACACTCCCACTCCAAATCACACCAGCAAGAAGGGGCAGAGCCAGGGACTGGGACACTGGCCAGCTTAACCCCCGACCAGCGTCCGCAGCCACAGTGGCCGTGGTTCCTGACCGCAACCCCACTGGAACCGACAGAGGCTCTGTTCCCGCCAGAGGAAGGGAGCCAGAATCTCCGAGGGCGCGGAGGTGGGGGTGGGGCGAGAAATCCAGCTCCTAACGTGCCTCGTGGGTATTCGGAACCGTGGCTGGGATGAGAGGCCCGCGGCAACGCGCTGTGAGGCCTTCCGTCTCTACTTGTCACCCCTGAATGCAGCCCACTCACACCTGCCCGCAGGCGTCCACAGACACACACTCACACTCTCCACACCTCCCTCCGAAGACACACACTCACTCCCAGGCAGAACCAGCCCCTCCTTGCTGTCCTTGCTGCGTGGCCTCTCCAATTCTCCCTGATTTCTTGTCCTGGAAACTCTGCTCCCCACACACAGGCTTTGGGAGCCTTGCAGAGGGAGGAATGAGAGAGATGTGAGTGTGGAGGGAGCCCTCTGGCCTTTCCCAGCACCAGGCGCGGCCCCAGGACAGGCCGGCACAGAGAGTGGAGCCGAGCACCTCCCTGGGAGGGGCGGGGCAAAGTGACAGAATGCTCCACTCCTGTCTCTGGAGCCCCGTGACGTGGCAGAGGGGTCCCCTCTCCATTGGCCTGCCTGCGTCTCTGGGTCTAAGGACGCTGGAGGCTGCCCACACCCCTTGCCTCATGGGATGGGGTTCCCGCACTGAGCTGTCCTGAGGGGCTCAGGCCCCTCTCCTCTGCTCTCTCCAGAGTGGGCAGCTCCTGCTCCTTCAGGTCCCCGACTCAGCAGCTCCTGGGGGGCCCCAACAAAGGCAGCTTGGCCTGGGGGTGGGGCTGGGAGGCTCCTCCCACCATGTGGGTAATTTCTATTTCCCAGCAGGCTCACGGGCTCGAGTGCAGGATTGAGAGGCAGTTAGGACAGAATGAGAACATCAGAAAGTGTGCAGCGGAGCCCTTTCCCGCTGAGACGAGAAGCTAGCCTTGTGGGAAGCAGATGGTGGGGAGCCCGAGCTGGCCCGAACTCCAGAAGTCTGGTGGAGGACAGCACTCTTTCTCCCAGGGAGATGTTTAAGGAGAAAACAAATGTCTATTGGTCTGGGCTGGAGATCAGGGCAGAGAGGCCAAGCGGTGGTCCCGGAGGACCCAGATGAGCCGAGGGCGGCCCGAGTGTCTCCAGCTGTCAGACGGGCTGGGCCCACAGCACCCTCTCGGGAGTCCCGCTGCCGCAGCCCCTCAGCAGCAGCGCCTCCTCCACACCCTCCTCCTCCTCCATCAGCCCTTTCTCCCCTCACCCCACTCTGCGGCAGCCCCGCCTGAGAGCCTGTGCTGGGCCCCTCTTGCCTTCGTCCTGGGCCACGGTGCTCTGACCCTCTCTCCCCAGATCCTGGTCCCCACTAACCCCACCCTCCAGGCTGCCGCGTTCCCTGAGAAACTGTGCTGGGTTTTGCGGTCTTGGTCCCCGCCCAGAGCGGTACAACCCAAGAGGAATATTCTGTGATCTGAGCTGTCCAACGTGGCTGTTAACCCTCGAAATGTGGCTAGTACCACACTTCTCTGAACTCCGCTTCGTGTTCACTGTCCCTCTGCTATTGGCTACTGTGTCGAACACTGCACCCTTTGAGCTTCCGCTCTGGCCGGTGGTGCGGAGTTGGGCTGCGTGCCGGTGTCTGGGCTGGTCGTGCCGCAGTCTTGCTGGGTGACCACGGCGAGCCATTCGCGCTCTCCGGTTGTGCTTCCTTTATCTATAACATGGCAAAGACTCACTCCCTCTCCTAACCTCAAAGAGAAGGTAAGATCCACAAGTAGGGAAACTTTAGCCGGAAAATGGCCTCAGAAATGCAGAGTCAGCAATGTCTGTGGTCATCACCAAAATAACAGCAATGATGTAACGATAGAATTGTCCCCGCTGGGCTGCAAGGCCAGACAAGCCCTCTTACCTGGACAGGAGACGAGGGCCACAGCCAGCAGCAGCAGGTGTGACTTCCTCCCGGAGGGGGTCCCCATGGCGGGCGTCTGGGCAGAAGTGGAGAGCAGAGAAGGGCCTCAGCCCAGCAGGAGGGAGGAGAGGAGAGTCCAGCAGGAGGCTGAGAAGGACCTGGGGAGGCAGGAGGCGGGAGGCAGGAGGCAGGGGAGGCGGAGGGGGGGGGCAGGGGGGGCGTGCCCCTCCCAGCTCCAGGCGTGTCTTGGTCTTGCCTGGGAGAGGCGGAACAGCTCAACCACTCATCCTCCCCAGGGCCCGGAGTCAGGGGCTTGGTTCTTACCAGGGAGCTCTTCCCTGGGCTGAGTGCCTCCTACTGTGCCCCAGGGAGTCCAGCTCAGTCACACTCCTGCCTCCTCCCTCCCCCTCCCTCCACTCCCGCAGCCAGCAGGGTGCAGCTCAGGAAGTGCAGCAGCGGTGAGCTGGGACGGGGAGGGAAGGACCTCCTGCCCATTCACCTGCAATAGCTCTTGGTGCGGGTCCTGAAGAGAATGGGGCCCGGGCCTGGATTTGGGGACCTAGTTACATTTTTCTCTAGTGAGGGCCCACTCTCCCTGTCCCTCCCCCACAGCTGCCTGGGCTGGGGAGGGGCAGCAGTAAGCAGTAAGCCCCTCTGGGAGCCCTACTAAGTCTCTCAGGCCGAGTCATCCACCGGCTCTCACCCGGGTCCCCAGGCAAGGCCCCATGTCCGGTGCATGATGGAGCCCTAACCTTGGTCCCTTCAGCAATGCTCCCACCACGTGGGTGAAGGGCCCCTTCTGTGCTGAAAGTTAATGCAGCGCCGGAGGAGGCTCCCTCTGCACGGAGCTGAGCACAGACTCGGTTAAAACTTGGGAGCTCTGGAGAGCCTGTTTCCCGGGGTGGGGGCCACTGAAAGCAAGTCAGAGCCCCTCCCTCAGTCTGAGAGATGGGAGCCTCATCTTTAGAAGCGAGGGCAGGGCCAGCCTCCCATATAGTGCTCCCCATGTCTGGCCAGCTTTCCAAGCTCTGGCACCCCAGGGTCACGCTTTTCGGTGTTTGGGCACCATAGGGAGTCAGATCTGCAAGCTGCTGCCGATCCTGCTTCTCTGCCCTGCCTGCCTGCTCTGCAGACACCTATGGAGTGGCGGGGGGGGGGGGGGGGCGGGTAGAGGGGCTCCGGCGCTCTTCCACTAACTGGCTGCAAGACCCATGCCGCTTTTGGGTCTTGGTGTCCCCATCTGCAGGACGGTGCTCTCTAAGGTCCCTTCCAGCTCTGAGACCTCGTGTTCCCACGGAGGGCCTGGGAGTGCTGTCCCCTGGATGTGGTGGGAGAGGGGAGGGGGGGGGCTGGGTGCAGATGACTTAAGACTCCGCCTTCAAGTCAGTGCAGGGTCTGAAAAACCATGAAAACTCAGCATCTCCCTGTCTCACTTCCCTCTCTGTCTCCTGGGAAAGCGAGTCCCCAAACTCTTTTAGACCCTCTCTGCCCCAGCTCTACCTCATATCCACTTCCCTTTGTCGGGAAAGGGACCTGGGGCCACTGCTCTATGACAGCCTGCCCCTCCCTGTCCTCGCCACTCTCCGTTCCAGACTTGAACCCAGAACTTCAGCCCTCTCAGCCCCTGGGCCGTTCCCCCGACACCTCCGTGTGCCTTTGCTCCTGTGACCCCACTCCCCTGCAACGCCCTTCCTGGGCCAGGCGCACTTGGGACTGTGCCCCAAGCCCTGGCTGCGGCCCGTCTGCCTTCGTCAGAAGGTTGTGAGCTCTCCAAGGGGAGAGACCGTGTCTTCTTCATTTTGGCGTCACCCATGCTGGCCGAGTGCCTGGCACGTAACAGGTGTTACTTGTGTGGCGCACTTCACTGTCTGAGGACAGCCGTGCTCTGTGCCTGCAGGAGCCAGCGGCCACCGCGGCCGCACTCCCACCCCCACTCCCACAGCAGAGCTCAGCAGACAGCCGGCTGCCCGGCCGAGCTGCAGCGCTCCCCGAGTGCAACCCGGCACACTCACTGCGCTCACTCACACCCTCGCACACCCGCGCTCCTCTCAACACATTTACTCTCACAGACACACGCTCCCCTCCTTCACGCGTACTCACACACACACACCTTCACCCTCGCACACTCTCACGCACACACACACTCAGGTCTCCGGGTGTCCAGTCAGGGGGACGCCGGGAGTCTGGCCTGGGAGCCTCACCAGCGCAGGGAGCTCTCCTGACAGGGAGGCACTGGGGCTGCGAACCGTCCCAGGCCGGGGGCTCAGCAGAGGGGGCTCAGGGACATCGGCCTCCTCTCCTGACAGCTTCGGGAGCTTGGACAAGTTATTCCCCCTGGTGGGGCCTGTTTCCTCTCCTGCAAAGCAGAGATCGAGACCCTTTCTTTGCAGAGCCGTTCTGAACGTTGGATGAGACACTGGAGCGCCTGCTGGGGCCGTCTTGGGGTCCCCGGGGGTGGGGTGTGCGGGGCAGGGAGAGGAGGCGGCTCTGACCTGCCCCCTTCAGCCAGAGCAACCCCACTTGTACCTGTGTTTTCTCCTGGGCTTCCCTGGGAGCTCCCTTCACACAACGGGTCCCACAGCTCCAGAACCTTTGAAAACACCCCCTCGGCACTCGTGTGGCACATCCCAGAGCTGGGCACAGAGAAGGGGCTCCGTCGTCGCCGTTTGCTCGCTGCTGCCCTTTGTCTACCTGCCGCCCTGGGGGCTCGGGGAGGGGAGGAGCGCAGGCTCAAGGCGCTCCCCGGGGTGCGCCGGCCAGCAGGGAGGGGCCCCCAGGGAGATGAGCCCTGGGGCAGGAGCCCGCACTGCTCCCTGGCAGTGCTGACGGAGCGGGTGGGTGTGCCCGTGCGTGCACACGGGCATGCATGCGCGTGATGTCTGTGTGCATCTGCGTGTCGTGTCTGTGTAGATATGTGAGGGCCGGTCTGCGTGTCTCTGTGTGTCTGTGTTCAGGTGTGTCTGGTCTTTGCGTGTGTGCCCACATGTGGGTGTGCCCGTGTGGGTGTCCCTGCCCGCACAGGGCGTGACGATCAGCCTTCGCCTGGTTTTCCCGTGACCCACAAGGAGGTCTGCATCCTGGGTCACTCTCCTGCACCCCACAGCGGTCAGAATCATCCATTTTCTCACCACAGGTAATTATCATACTTGTGGATAATCCAATTCTACTACTTCTCCTAAACTTCAACTTAACCCAGACCTTTATCGGTCACCTCTGGGCTCAGGAGCCCTGGGCGCCCCTGAGGGACAGATGCGGGGAGGGGCGGGCAAGGGCTGAGGCAGTGCTGGGGGCCTGTCTGCGTGGTCACACGCACACCGCGCCCCTGTGTGCCCGGGCCTGTGTGAACACACTCGCACACACGGAGTCTGGGTCAAAGGCGGGAGCTCACTGCTGCCCTGAAGGTGCCCTAGTCCATTTCCGTTCTAGTATTTATGACCCTGTGCCAGGCATTGTGCTAAGCACTGGGGACCAGTAGTGAAGACTGCTTCTACGGGGTTCCCTGACCCCCGAGTGCCACCGAGCGTGTGCTCATGAGCTACGCGGACAGCCGTCTCACACCACCTGCCCCAGAACGCCGTCAAGAACGCGCAGGGTGGGGGAGCCCTTTTGTCAGGAGTGAGTGGAGCTGCGCCAGGCCCGGAGCTGGCCCTGTGAGCCTGGAGCCAGCCAAGCTCGTCCCGGGCCAGCTGCCCTGGTACAGGGGAGCAGGCACAGGCTGGCACAGGCCGGCATGAGCTGTCACCACCGGGCGCTGTCCTATGAGCCACAGACACATCGGGGAGCAGGCTGCCTGGGGGTTCGGAGGCTCCAGGGGAGCTGGCTGAACTGCTGTGCCCAGGGAACAAAGGGCCCGGGACGAGGGGAGGAAAGGCGGAGAGCCGGACTCTGGCACCCGACACACTCCTCCTAAAGGTTCTCATTTGGGACACCCAGCTCCTGGCCCTGACTCTGTCTTCCGCAACCCCCGGTGGAGACGCGAGCACCGGGGGCTGCTTTTGGAGGGGTGGTGATGGAAAAAGAGAGAGTTGGGGGTCCTGCTGAGGGCAGAGACTAAGTGATTGGTTACAAAACGACAAGTACCGCCTGAGCCCCGAGGTCTCCGGCACCCCGCATCCTGCAGCACAGCACAGAGGAACAGGGTGGGCTCCCAGCCCCCTCCTGGCACCTACGAGCTAGCCACGGTCTCCTGTCTGCAGCATGGGGTGAGGAGGGGTGTAGCCACCCCAAGGGACTCCTGTGAGGTCAGCGCCATTTCTGACCCACAGTAAGTGTGCAAGGAACACAGACTTGTGTCCACAGACGCTGTGCCTGGCGTCTACTTCTACATAGTCATGACCCCCAGGCTGTACTCACGCGTGTTTAGGGTACTGACAGACTCCCACACCTTCCCCGGGCAGGGGCCTTCCTCCTCGCCTGTCCCGTGGGTGCAGTGAGCCCCAGTGGCCCCAGCAGGCATGCTACCCGGATGAGAGCCCAAGGACACACAGAGCCACATCCGGATACCGTGTGTTCATCCTCCTGGGTGTACCTGGCTCAGACACACACAGGGACACCCCCAAGCAGGTGCTCCTCCTCATCCACCCCACCTCCTGCCCCTGGGGCCTGGGAGGGGAGGGGAACTTGCCCACAAAAGGAATTGCCACCTGGGACAGGGTCACTGTCCTCCAGGAAGGTCCAAACCACTCCACACCCTCTGGGAGGACAGGGGCTATGGTGGCCGAGTGGCAGGCGGGGTGGGGGCTGGCAGGAACGGGAATGTGGTTGAGAGGCCTCAGTGAGGAAGGTGAGTGCCCTGAGCTGGAGGAGGTCCTCAGGGCAGATGCGGGTGGGCTGGGGACCTCCTTAGTCCCCAGTGGAGGACAGGGGAGCTATGCAGCTGAGTTTCTCCTCAGACTCCTCTTTGCGCTCCCTCCCTGCCTGCACCCAGCTTTTTTCTGCAGGCTCTGCATTGGCAGCTGGTTCCCTGGGGCCCTGGCACGGACTGCCGGCCCTCTGGGGAAACTGGATTTGTGTGAGTTTTCAACCTTGGCCTGAGGGAGTCTGGCCCTTGATCTTCAGCCTGGAGTCTCTTCCCACCCACCTACTGCACTGGAGAGACCCTCAAAGTGAGGAGTGGACAGAGGGAGAGCCTTGCATCCCTCTGGGAGGAGCTGGGATAAGTGGCGAGCACTGCAGGACCCCAGGCATCCCACTCCGCATGTGTGTGCAGTTTGGTAGAATGAGTGAGGGTGTTGGAAGGAGGTCCGTTACTGAGATGTCAGAAGTAAGAACCAGTGTTTTAATTTGTTCTGAAGAATGAAATCAGGGAGAAATTAGCAGAGCAATTTTGCAAGTCCCCTCATCTCTGTGGAGAGGAGACTCCCCCCAGTTCCTAGACAGTTTCCTCCTGGCTGGTCCAGAGCCGAGCCTGGTGGGGGTGGGTTTGAACCTGCTCCTCCTCTCAGGCTCATTTCTGCTCTGGGGCCCGGACGGACTGCCCCTCCACGTTGCACAGCGAGAAGGTCGCTTTCAGCCAGACGTGGGGTGGAACAGCCTCTTGGTCCAAGAGGCTGGCAGACACGGCGTGGGCTGGGGTGGAGGAGGCCCAGCAGGTTTTGTCTGGATGGGTGCCCTGTGTGTGTGGGTGTGCGTGGGTGCGCATGTATATATGGGTGTGCGTGTGCGCGCGCATGTGTGTGTGGGGTGAGGCTCCTCAGATGAGAAGGACACTGGGGTGTGCTTGGGTCTGCATGTGTCCTGGGGCGCCATGCGCTCGGTTTTGGGGGACAATATCACATACCTTTGCTTCTGTCTGCGCCCTCTTTGGATAAACAAGAAAACATGGGCTCATTTTGTAGCAAGAGAACTCATTAGACCCGAGGAAGGACTTCTTCACTCCAGTGTGGTTATTTTCAAGACACAGAGCCCATGGAAACTCCCATGATGCTCCAGGTTGGCCAACCCTAGTGGACAGTGGGGGGTTAGCCCAGATCGGGGTGGTCCAGAAGCATGAGAGGTGGGCGGCAGGAAATGAATAAGATGTCTGTCTTCTTATGGACTCCTGGTCACCCCTGCCTGGTGCATTTGAGAGACGATAACCTGAGCCTGGGAGAAATTTACAGGGTCGTCCAGCCCAACCACCGCTTTCAGGCAGGATGGTTTCTGACCTTGGACCGGACCCCAGTTTTCCATGGCCTCTTAGAGCCATTGGAGAGACTGCCCCACTCAGGCTCATCTTCCTGGTAAGGAAGCGCCTCCTGTAGTCTAATATCAATCCCTCTTGCTTCACTGGAATATTCTTGGCTCTGGTTCATCTTCCTCTTGCTCAACCCCCTGGTTCTGCCCTAGGAATCCCTCCAAAAATACAAATACCACCTACACTCAGGTATAGATTGTCTTTGAGATGCACTTTCTCACAAATATTTGGCTTGAGGACTTTCTGGGGGTGAGGGCGGAGGACGTGCACCCTCCAAACCACCCCAAATGAATTGCTTCCCTGACAGCCTTGGAGCCAGAGAGGTTGCCTTGGGGCCACCACCCCCTCCCCCCGCCCAGTGTTTGCTCCTGGGGAGTAAGTGTGGTGTCAAAGGCAATATGTGCCTGTGCCTGCTGTCCTGTGGAACGCAGTCCTCAGAGGCCTGCCCGGGCGTGTTTCTAGTGGGACGCTGCCGGCAGAGAAGGTGCTGGAGTGGGGCCACATGGGAAGTGAGGTCTGCTGGGGGTGCTGTGGGGTAGGTAGAGAGGGCTGGGTGGAGGAGCACATCTGCCCAGGGAGGAAGTGTGAGGGGAGAGCGAGCTGGGCCAGGTGGGGAGTAGAGGATGAATGGAAATGAGAGAGTCACAGAGAGAGGACCCTGCGTTTTTCTCACTGCTCGTTCTGAGCACCAGGACAGGTGGACCTTGGTGACTTTGATGTCATGGGCTCGGGGGCCCCCTCCCCATCTGCCTCCCTTCCTGACTCTCTGGTGCTGCCTGAGAACTCCTGATAGATTCCACAGGAAATTAGGAAGAACTTTGACCTTGTGGCAAATCTTTGCTTGAGTGGCTCTGCAGCCTGGCTAGAAAGGGTTAACTGGGGGGGCCCTGAAGAGGGTTGCTCTCTATAAGAGCCCAGCTCCCTCCTCCGGAAGCCTGGGCTTCACCCCCGGCCCACATTAGCCTCTCTCGCAGGCGACCCGCCCTTTGCTGCCCCTCTAAGTGCAACTGAGAGGAGGAATGGCTGAATGGACTCGGGGTGGCCAGAGGGCTGCGAGAGGAGACTGAGCCGGCGCCAGAAGGAGGTCAGGAGGCACAGAGACACTGGAACATGGGGCGGTCCTGCTCCTGCCTCTCTGGGAACAGAGGGGCCGGGGAGGGAGTCTGTGGCCCCGAGGAGTCAAGCTGAAAGGAAAGGGTGGTAGGGTCTGACCAGTTGCAGGCTGGACATGGGCGGCGGGGGAGTCCCGGACAGGCACCAGGCTGGAAGCCCCAGCCTTCCCCAGGGCTGGGCCGTGGGCACTCACAGCTCTGGCCTGTCTGGATTCCCAAACCTCCAAACAACCTTGACTGACAGCTTTTCCTCGGGGCACAGGTTCCGGCCCCCAGGGGCCTGTGGCTGAAGGGCCCCTGGCTTAGTCCCACAGCCCCGGGGCTCTCCTCCCACAGGTTGTCTCCTCTCACGCCCCTTTCTTGCTTCCTAGACCTTGGGGCCCCTTCTGGACAAGGTGACAGGATTCGGCTCTGGACACTGGCTGGGGCTGCTGCCCCCACCTCTGGCCTGTTATGTAGCCCCTGGCGCTGGGGAGAAGGGTTGCCTCCTTTTTCTAGGGCCCCTAAAGGGTGCCTTTCCCCCTTCTGGCCCCAGCCCGTTTCCTTACCAAACTTCGTGCAGACCTTCTTCTCCCACCAGCGAGGATGAGAGGGAAGGACTCGAGGAGAAGGTAAGATTGGGGAAGCGGAAGGGAAAAAAAGGAGTGTCAGCCCCTATGGTCCTAGCCACTCACCCTGTGGGACACGGCTTGCCTTAGTTTTTCCTCCCTAAGTCCCACTCCTGCCAGGCCCTTCCCCAAACCTGAGCTCCACTCTCTCCTCTGTGGACCTGAAGGAAGACTTTGCAAAGAGGTCACTCTGCAGAGGCCGACCCAGGGCGGCCTCCAGTCCAAACAGTCAGGCTCAACTCCCTCTGGGGACATCTGGGGACAGGCCAGGGTCCGGGGCCTGACCCCAAGCGCTTTCTGGTCCTGGATGTGGGGCCTGGGGACAGGGCCCATGACCACTGTCCTCTCTGAGGGCGGTTGCTGCTGTCAGCCGGTGGCCAGCAGCCAGCCAGCTTGAATTCCGGGGCACACAGCTGGGGGCCAGCTTCCCGCCGGCTTGGCCTGCTGGGCCCTGCAGGGTGCCATCCGTGTAGTCAGGGCGGAGGGGACTTCCAGTCCCAGCGGTGAGAAGTCAGACTGGCCCCAGCCTGCAGCTGGGGTTCCTGCCATGCCCCTGCCCCTGCCCCTGCCCCTCCCAAGCTGCAAGGACACTGAGCTCCGAGCCCCTGCCCCAACAGCACCCTGGAGACAAAATTGGTTGGCACCTACCTGGGGCGAAAGAGGGGTGTTGACTGGGGCAGGTGGATGCTGCCCGGGGCGGTGAGCCAGAGCCAGCCTGGCCACCAGCGCCCTGGGCTGCCTACCTCTCTTCCCCGTTCCCTCAGCAGCTCGCTGCTGTCCGGGCGCGGTGGCAGCAGCGCCGGTGGCGGTAGCGGTGGTGGGTGAGGGCGCGCGTGTGTGTGCGCGCCCGGAGCCACTGCGGCATCTCTGCATCAAGATGTGCTCCTCCCTCTCCCAGGCTCTGCTCACTGGCTGGCTCCTGTCCTCAGCCAACGCTCGGGGGCCCTGGAGATGACTTCCTCTGCCCCCCTCCCGCCCCCTTCCCGTCCCCACCCTTCTGGCTTTACCTCATTTGCTGTCATTTAAGGACCAGGGAGCAGCCAGAGCACCCGCCGTCTTCCATAATGCATGGGCAGCTCAGCTCCCGGGCGCTGTCTGGCCTGCCTGCCCACCCCCAGCCCAACCCAGCGCTGGAGGGGCTGCAGCGGCGTGGGGTGCAGAGGAAACCGAAAGTGGCTCTTGCTCTTCAAATCCTGGAGACCCAGGGAGCCAAACTCCTTGTTTCCCCACAAATCCCACGTTAGGGAAGGGTGCACATCAGAAACTTCCAGGTCGTTGTGCAGGGCAAGTGGGAGGGAAGGGCCCCTTCGTTCCCCCCCCAACCCCCCGCCCCCGCAACGCGTCTTCTTTATTGTTTCCCTGATAGAAGTAACACGGCTCTTTGTCAAAATATCCAAACATTAGAGGACATTGTAAAATAGGGAGTAGAAGTCCCCTAACAAATCTGGGTTTTATGCCTCCAGGTTTATTATTTTCATATATATAATTATGTGGATTATTAGTATTATCCACACAATAAATACATCAGGATTTGCAAAATATTTTTAACTCTAATAGATCTTGGACATCTTTCCACATCAGTACCTATAGATCCGAACCCATTTTTAATCAACCAGCAGGGCCACTGGGTTGGGGCTCTGAGTGTCTGGAGGGCGGGTGGGCTCGCTAGTTGGCCCAGCTGGGCGGAGCGCCTGCCCTCTCGGGGCCTCCCCAGGAACCTGAAGGGCCGGCCCAGTCCGCGCTGCCAGCTCGGAGAGGCGGGGTGCTTACCCAGGTCAGCCCTCTCTTTCCTGCTCTGCCCCCGTCATGGGGGCAGCAGAGAGGATCTGTGCCCAGAAGCAGAGGGATGAGCCATCTGTGGCAGCAGCGGTCCCGTCAGGCTGCCACTGTTGTCTCGCCCCCTCGGTCCACCTGCTGTCCAGCACACACAGACAAGACCAGTGAGCGGTCCAGATGCTAAAACAGCTGGCAGGGCCAGGCCAGCCTCAGAGTTTTCAATGGCCGTACCTGCCTGGCCCAGAGTGTGGCAATGTGTCTTCCTGAGTGGAGGGGGCCACGGGGGCCTGGGAGAGTCTGGAAAAGGAGGAGCTGTGGTGTGGGGGGAGGGTCGGCTGCCCAGCCTCCAAGGCCAGGAATAGCTGCCCAGGTCCGGTGTTCTCTTCCCGTCCATCCATCTGTCCTTCTTGTCCCCTCGGAGGGGCTTTCCCAGCTCTGGGACAGTCTTCTTTGTTTCAGATAGAGAGACATCTGTGCTAACGACATCTCCTCAGCTCTGAGTGCCTCTATACAAATTCCCCCCAGGTGCCTTCCCTTTCCTGCCTCTGCCCACATTGTCCTGTCTGTCTGTCTGTCTGTCTGTCTTCCTGGGGCTGGCACATTGGCCCTGAGCTCCTGAGGTGAGTCTTGCCCTCTGACACTGCCCAGTTCAGCACGGGCTCTGCAGAGAGAACTTCAAGTTCTCTCTAAGCAGAAAATGGTGCCAAGGGAAGGAGGCGCATCTGCCGTGGTGGGGCCGCGGGCCAGAAGGTCGGCTGCCCCAGGGGCCGAGGCCCGGCAATGCCTGCAAGTGTTGCTTTAGATCCAGACGGCTGTTTTTGTGACTCTGTTTTCAGATGGCCACTGCCCTTGCAGCGAGGGCGGGGCGCTTGGAGAGGGCCACACTCCCCCCCCCCCCCCCCCCCCCCCCCCCCCCCCCCCCCCCGCACAGGTGACACAGGTTCCAAAGGTTCTCTCAGATTCCTCCGCAGCCCGCCTGCCCGCCCCTCCCCCCCGCCCCAGGTGGACTCCAGCAGCCGCAGCAGTGAAAACTGAGCACTTACTCAGCAGAGGCCTGGACCCGGGAGACACTTCCGGAAGTTTCATCTTCTCACCGGTTTGAGGCTCTCACCTGAGCCTGGCACAATGAGTTTTGGGGGCGACTGGGGGTCCTCGCTGCCAGCCTCTGAGGTGCTCCTGCTTCTGACAAGAGAGTGGGGTGGACATTTGGGGGTCCAGGCTGAGTTTTGCTTGTGGGGTCCATTAGTTTGATAATGACCAAAATGTTTTACAATGTCATTATTAATTTTCATAAATTATTAATAATAATTTCAGCCCTGGCTGGTGTAGCTCAGTGGATTGAGTGTGGGCTGGGAACCAGAGGGTCCCGGTTCGATTCCCCGTCGGGGCACATGCCTGGGTTGCAGGCCAGGTCCCCAGTGAGGGCCATGTGAGAGGCAACCATACATTGCTGTTTCTCTCTCTCTCTGTCTCTCTCTGTCCTTCCCCTCTCTCTAAAATAAATAAATAAAATTAAAATAATAATAATAATAATAATAATTTCAGACTCCAATCCAACATGTCAGGAGCTGTGCTAAGTATTTTACCTAAATTATCCACCCAAGGTATGTGTGTTGTTATTATTACTTTCCTTCCACTGATGATGCCCAGAGAGACTGGGAACTCACTCCCAGCAAACAGTGAATGAGCAGAGGCTGCTGGTCCGGCCCCTGCATCCGTGGTTTGACCGCGGTGCTGTGTGTTCCAGCTGCCCGCCACCAGCCCCCCTGAGGCAGGCACAGCAGAACACAGGACCGTTTCCTCTGACGCGGTGCCTGCCAGACCCCAGAACCCTCAATGGAGTTGACTATAAGGGGCATCGCCGCTCTCTGTGGCCAATCAATGTCTCCATGTTGTAGAGAGAGAGACACCCCACCCCCAAGTGGAGTCCCCACAGACTCCCAGGTGGGGCAAAGAGGCCACTGATTTGCCTGGAAACATGAAGTGACTCCAGAGTGGGAAGTCCCAGAAAGCTCTTGAGGGCCCCCCAGCCCTTCTGAGACCATGTGCTCCTGCCTCCAGCAGCCCCATCAGATCGATGGCCCCGGGGACAGTGGGGCGGAGCTGAGACCCATGTTGGCACCTTTCCTCGTCACCCACAGCCTCACCTCTCTTCTCGCTAGCCGCCAGCACCTCCGTCTCTGGTTTCAGACTCCTGTTTCTTTCCTAGAGCTCCCACGAGGCCACACATGTACGGAGCAGCTTCTCTGCCTAGAACGGTGGGGGAGTCAAGGGCCATAGGATGTAGTCTGTCTTCAAAGGGCCTGTGATCTTTCTGGAAGCAGCCTGATAGTGGCACCAGAACTGTTCATCCACAGCTTTGGGGAAGAGTGATGGAGCTCTGAACTCAGACCAGCTTAACACACTGACCTGCTGCGCATGAGCTGTGTGGCCTGGGCAGCCGCTTACTTCTGCAAAGCTCCAGGCTCTTCATCCAGAGAACTGGGATTAAGACACAAACCTCAGTGAGTTGGTGTGAGCGTTGAATTCCACGTGAAGTATCTAGCACGGTGCCAAGCGCGTAGTGAGTGCTCAGTAAATGTCAGTACTTCCCTTGGGGCCTCCTTGGTATTCAGCCTCCCCATCCACAGCTCGGGGATGTGCGCCTGCCACTGGGCCCTTCCCTGCTTACGGTTTGTGGTCAGAGAACTGGACTCCTTTTCAGCTCTGTCACTCCTAGCTGGACGACACTGGGCAGACCCCTGAAGCACACTGAATTGAGGGGGAATTTATTTCCTCGTCTGTGAAATGGGAATAATCCTATTCCTACTCAGGGTGGTTTGAACACTTAGCCAAGTGTCACACACAATGCTGACTGTTTCTCTCGCACAGGGTCCGCAGGTTGTGATCATCTCATCGTTGTCTCTCTTTTCCCAGCACCCCGCCCTGCCTAGCACAGAACGATAGAGACTCGGTGTGCGGTCGACTGTCGTCGACTGTCGGTGAGCGGAGGGGAGTGGCCACTGTCGGGGGGCGGGGCGGGGGGAGAGGGAGCTGGGAGTGGGTGACGGTTTCAGCTGGGGTGGGGGCACATCTTGCGTTAGGCCCGGACAGACAAACGGAGGTGGAAATGCAGTCCTGGCACGCGGTGGAGGGGGCTGGGAAGAACGAGACTTTTGTGGGGCCGGGAGGAGCCGACTGGAACTGAGCGGGGACACTGGAGGGGAATCGCAATGCTCAGTCTGCATTTGCCTTTCTAATTTCACTTGAGGGCCCGAAGGGGTCTGTAGCCTGAAGGGCCTAATTATTCTCTTAGCCACTTCTATCCAGGGCTCTTGGAGCTTCTTTTTCAGGTTTATAATAGGCGATGCTAATGTCATTATTAATATTTAATAGTAATGATGCTAATAATGCTTTGCATTTATGTGGTCTCTCCAAAGAGCTCAAAGAACCCTGCCTTCTTTTTTTATGAAATAATTTGGCCAGTGTGAGAGGTCAGAGAGTGGGGGAGGGGGAGGGAGAGGCACAAGGAAATCAGAGCCCAGAAGGTCAAAGGACCGGGTTAAGGTCACAGAGCAGCAGCGGCAGAGCTGGGGCGAGGGTTGGGGGCTGGGTTTCTCTGGCCGGCGCTCTGCCATGGGCTTCACGGGGGCCGGGTCTGAGAAGGACATCGCTGGTAAGCAGCAGCTGTGACCCTGGACGTGGGCGAGGCTGCAGAGGGTGGTCTGAGTGCTCTGTATTTTATCATATCTTATTTTATTGATATCGATTAGTAGGATCATATAGGCCTGAGTGTTCTTTGCTGAGCCTGCCTCGGTGGCCCACGGGCAGCCGTGACACGTGGCAGCAGGAAGGGCAGGGGGAGACAGTGGGGATCTGAGGCCGGGTCCTGCAGGCTCCTGGAGCCTCAAGTGCCCGGTTCTCCCTGCACATCTGCGGCGGAACCTCTGGAAGCAGCTTCCATCAACCCCTGTCCGGGCACAGACCGCTCTAATTACTCAGCCTTACGCCGACTCTGCTGTCCTTATATTTCCCCACTACAGTGTGTCAGAGCCAAAAACATACCCGAGATATATAGATACAAAAGAGCTGGCACATTAGAATTTCCTGGCTGCTGGGTCATGTGGTTCTCCAGAAGCTCCATTCACATGAGAGGAGTAAGTGGCGCCCCTGGACGGGGATGGCGCAGAGCAGAGGGGAAGGTGGTGAGGGCTTCGGAGCCAGGTGACCCCGATTCCACCAACTCCACTGACTGGCCACGTGACCTTCGGCTTCTCGGCGCCTCAGTATCCTCATCGGAAGAGGTGGAACTTTGCCTCAGAGGGTCGTGTGGATGGGCCGAGGTGATGAACAGCAGTGGAGGGGGCAGTGGCAATCTCAAGGTTCTGGCTCCCTTGGAAGGAGTGTCCAGTTTAGGTGGTGTTAACAGCAGCGTCCAGCGCAGGCTGCCCCCGGGGTGTGACTCTAACGTGTCCCCACTGGCTAGTCTCCTTTGGTTTCTTTAGTCTTCCCATTGGTTCTGTAATTTACCTGATGGACTTCTGGTGAAATCCTTTTCTGCTTTTGGTGGCCAAAGTTTGCTTCTGTGGCTTGCAGCCAAGGACCTGGTTCAGCCCTGGTCGGTGTGGCTCAGTCGGTTGGATGTCAAAACCAAAAGGTCACTGGTTAGATTCCTGGTCAGGGTGCAAGCCTGGTTTCAGGTTCTGTCCCTGGTCGGGATGCGTACAAGAAGTAACCAATCGATGTTTCTCTCACATCAATGTTTCTCTTCCTCTCTTTCTCCCTCTCTTCCCCTCTCTCTACAATAAAAACAAAACAAAACAAAACTGGGTTTATTCAGGACCTAGAGTTCCTAACACCGTGCCAGGAACTGTCGGAAGACTGTTGCATTCACCCATCCATCCAACTACCCACCCCTCCGACGAGCAAATGTTGAGTGCCAGTTGTACCAGGCACTGGACCGTGTACTGGGGGCACTGAGGGGAATGAGACAGGGTCTGTATTCCCGAGATCACACCGTGCTGATTGGATGACACGTAAAAATAATAAAAATTACAATCCAGTAAATTCTGTAACCCAAGTTTATACAAACTATCATGCCTTGGCCTAGTGAGGCTCAGAAACAGAAAAAAACAAAACAAAACCGTTTTAGCTGAGCCCCGAGCTCACTAGGTAGAGCAGGCTTCTGTGGCGTGGGCCGGGAGAGGGCCGGGAGGGCGTGGCTCCAGGAAGATGCGGTGGCTGATGCAAAGGCAGCATCGCGGCAGGACGTGGCGAGTTTGGGGAAGGGGTCGGTCAGAGTGTCTGGAGCTGAGGGTGCAAGAGACCATTGGCGCTGCAGGCGGAGTCAGGCCAGTCGGAGAGGAGCCTCTCCTCGTGAGCCATGCAGGGCTTTATCTGAGAGCAGCAGGAGTCTGAGCCAGCAGGCGGCAGGCGGCGAGGTTCGCTTTAGAGCAGCAGGGAGGGCGGAATGAACAGGGAGTGGCTAGCCAGGCAGGGTTTGAGCGGGGCGAGGAGACTCGGAAGGGTTCTGGGACCTGGGGCTCAGACCTGCACTGGCCAGCTAGCTGCCCTGACTTGGATGCTCATGGGCCTCGCGTCCCTATGTGGGAGCCAACCCCCCACTCCCGTGGTCAGTGTTATGTGTCAGCTTGGCTGGGCTACCGTACCCAGTTACTTAATCAAACGCCGAACTAAGTGTTGCTGTGAAGTTGTTTTGTGGATGTGGCTGACGTCTATAGTCTGTTCATCTTAAGTAGAGATTTCCTGCCGTAACGTGTCTAGGACTCATCCAATCAGTGGAAGGGCCTTAAAAGCACAACTGAGGTTTTCTTGAGGAAGAAGAAATTCTGCCCTCAAACTGCAGCATCAGCACTTGCCTGAGTTTCTAGCCTGCTGGCTTGCCCTGCAGAAAACGAATTGCCAGCCCCCTCAATTGTGTGAGTCAATTCCTTGAAATAAGTCATGCGTGAATATAGATATGCACACACATGTGCACTACGCACACACCCGCTGCCCCGCCCACCTGCCACGCTGCCCTCAGGGGCACCCTCCAGACCCACACTTTCTCCGTGGCTCCGCCCCCCACCCCACCCGACCCTGAGCCCTGCCCAGCTCAGTCCTGCCTGTCCGCCTCCCAAGGCCCGCCCTGTGCCACCTGCCCCCCCTGCCCCCCCTGCCTCCCGTGCACAGCCTTACCGCTGACCCTCACCAGTTTCCACCCGGATTCTGAATTTTCACCAGGCTCCTGGGCTCTGCCTTCGAGCCCTCCCGCCGCCCTCCAGGCTCCTGCCAGAGGGAGTGACCTAACCTGCAAATCAGGTCACTGCTCTCCTGCTCAAGAGTCATCGGCTTCCTTCGCCTCGCGTTTCTGGGCCCTTCCCATGACACCCGTCATCTCTCCTTAGCTCTGCCCTCTTCTCTGGCCTTTTGCCAACTCACTCCGCCACATCGACCTGCCCGCCCGTCTGGACAGGGCTGGAGCCTCTTGTTTCACTCTCTCAGCGCTGTTTCTTGTTCGGAATAGCCGCCTCACTGCCTTCGGTGTACCTAGCTAGATCCTCCTGGCTCTCACACATCCGCCCAGCCCTGGCTGGGTTGCTCAGTTGGTCAGAGTGTTGTGCCTGATACGCCAAGATTGTGGGTCCGACCTTCAGTCAGGGCACATTTAAGAAGAAACCAATGAGCCCTGGCTGGTGTAGCTCAGTGGATTGAGCGCGGGCTGCAAACCAAAGGGTCCCGGTTTGATTCCCAGTCAGGGCACATGCCTGGGTTATAGGCCAGGTCCCCAGTGGGGACCACGTGAGAGGCAACCACACATTGATGTTTCTCTCCCTCTCTTTCTCCCTCCCTTCCCCTCTGTCTAAAAATAAATAAATAAAATCTTTTTTTAAAAAAGAAACCAATGAATGTATAAGCAAGTGAAACAACAAATTGATGTCTCTTTTTCTCTCTCCCTCTCCCTTCTTTTCTTTCTCTCGAATACAAAAAAAAAAAAAAGAACAGGCCCAGTGGTCACCCCTTCAGGAAGTCGAGCTTGCCTTCACTCTGTCTTAGGCTCACAGTGTCCTTCTTCAGTGTTCTCGTCCCTCCGTAGGCATCCCTCTCACCCATCTGTGTGGTGACGGGGCTCTCAGCCCCGCATCGTATGCACTCGCGCCTCAGCAGGTGTCTGGGGCTCCACGTCTGCTGGTCACAGGAGCCAACGGGCAGGTCGTCTGTTTGTCTTTGGGGATTCTGATGCGGGTGGGGCAGAGCTGGCTATTCTCTCCCCCACCTGGGTGCCCTGGAGGCAGGGCCCATACCAGCCCATTTGATGCAAACTCCCACGGGCAGTGTGACGTAGCACGGGACACACAGCTTGGCAAGGGGAGCAGGGCTAGCTTCAACCCCCCGTTCACGCACTCAGCTGATGTCACCTCTCAGGGCACAATCACAGTGGCAGCCCGGCCTGAAGGCCTAGGGGAGGTGGTGTCCCCCAGCGTCACAGGACCCGCCTGATGTGCCAGTTTCCTGTCTGGCAGAGGCTCCGAGCAGGCCGCCGGTCCTCCTGGGAGGAGGCTGAGGTCCAGGGCTGGCTCTGTGTGTGAGGCAGCCGGTGAGGCTGCGCAGGCTGCTCTGCGAAGCCGCCGTGCCGGTGCGGGGCTCTCCTGCTGCTTTCGGAATTGTCAATGGCGTTCTGAAGGAGGGCCCAGCATTCTCCTTTTACGCTGGGCCCTGCAAGTTCTGAAGTCCATCTTGCTGAGGTCAGTGGGGCTGCCCCACTAAAAACAGTACCGAGTTATTGGGCCAGAGGGGTCTGGGGTGACTGGTTCCCCCACCTTCTCAGAGGAGCAGGACCCATTTGCAACTTGAACCGCTGCCCTCGGCTTTGTTCAGGGCTCTGCTGCTCGAGCCCTCTGAGACCCGGGACGCTGGGGTGTGGTAGATATGCTAAGCATGCGTTTTACATTTTTAAATGGTTGGGAAAAGACACAAAGAAAAATGTTTCATGACACTTGAAAATAATATGAAATTCAAATGTCCGTGTTCATGAATAAAGATTTATTGGAGCACAGCCACGCCTGTGCACTTATGTGCTGCCTGGTCGCTGCCGCGCCACCCCAGCCGGCGGGCAGTCAGTCACTCAGAGACGGTGCGGTGTGCAAAGCTGGAAACGTGTACCATCTGGCCCTGCACAGGCGATGCGCGCCCACCCCAGTGAAGCCGTCCTTTTGTCACCGGGAGCCTGGGAATCAGAAACGTGGTGGCTGGGGTGTCCATCGCTGACACTGCAGTGTCAGGTTCCTTTGTTGGCTGTAGTTCAATGACTCTCAACCGGGGGACACCTTGCGATGTCTGGAGACATTTTTTGGTCCTTGCAATACTTGTGTGACTGGTCTGTAGTGGGTAGAGGCCAGGGATGCTACTACATATCCTGTAATGCATAGGGCAGCCCCAAGCGTTGGTAGTGCTGAGGTTGAGGACCCCCTGCAGAAGCTCAGGATGGGGCAGGCCAGAGTCCCGATAGGGCTTTTGGGCCGAGGAACCAGCCGTAATTTCCACTGCCTTGGAAGTGAACGGCCCAAAGACTGTGCACAGAGGGGAGCAATGGGGAGGACTGAGTGCCCCCCGGAGGCTCCTGTCCCTGTTCAGGCCCTGGGCAGGCCTTGGCTGGAAGAACAGCCCCTCCCTGCAGCCGCCTGAGGAACGGGACATTCTCCTCTTTGCTCCGGCAGGTGGCTTGGTCCCAGAAGGGGAGATGGTTATCAAGGCTGCCAGTCGTGGCCACGGAGGGGGTGGCGGCATCAGGGGACAGGGATGCAGAGAGGCACCAGTGATGCTCTCAGGGGACCAGGTGAGCGGGCGCCCAAACTGATGGAAGGAGCGTGAGGCAGAGGGAGCCTCGGGGAAGGGGCTGGCACGGCTCCCACCCGACCTTCTGGAGAGCGAGAGGAACAGATGCTGTGACTGTCAGATGAAGTGCTCCTGGCACTTTGGGAAACTGCAGAATGAACAAAAGGACGACTGCTTCCAGGGAACACAAGCAGGGGCGCAGTGCGCACAGCTGGGCTGGGCTCCGGGACGCCCTTTCCTTTAAGGGCAAGGAGCGGGGTCCTCCTGCTGGACCCTGGGCTGACTGCGGACTAGGACTCGGGGCGGGGGAGGGCAGAGGCAGAGCTGTCGGGCCTGGGGGTACAAAGAGGTCAGGTTAGAGTCAGAGCCCGGGCCGGGACCAGGGCCAGGGCCAGGCTGGGCTGCATAGAGCTTGGACGTCGGTAGGTGGCCGGGCTGTCTGGAGGTCATCTCATCCACCCTCCTGCCTCTGGGTCCAGCCCCAGCAGATGGCATCTTGCCAGCTGAGGATTCAAACAGAGGGGCCCTCAGCAGGAATGAGAATTCACCAGCTGTTATTTGCAAAGCCCTGAAGAAGCAGCCAGCTCTCTCTGGGAGATTCATGGACAAAGAGACATGTGCCTGAGGATCCGCAGGGAGCCTGCACCTTCTCCTGATGGAGGGTGGGCAGCGGGAGTGGCCAGAGCTGGTCTGTCCTCATCTTGGCAGCTCCCCGGCTCACCGGCCTGTGCTGGGACTAAGGAAAGTTCTGGGCAGAGCAAGCTAGAGGCAGGAGGAGTGGACTCCATGCCCCTAAAGCCTATTAAAAGAATGGGAAAAGAGGACGATAAGCAATTTCCCGAGGGGCAATGGTTTTAATTGCAGCGTAGTGCTAATTTAGACCCAAAGAAACTGGTTCTAACACTGTGGTGCGGGGTGCCAGGTAAATGACAGAGAAGCAGCAGGATCTCTCCCAGGTGTCAGGGACCTGCCTGCCTGGTCTTGTGGCTGAGGCTGCCTGAAGTTCTCCCAGCCAGATGGTCCTGGGGCGCAGCTTTGTCCTTGCTTGGCAGACCCTCCGCTTCCTTGCCCCCCAGATTTTCATAACCAAAGTAGAGACGAAGGAAGGGAAAGGGGAACTGGGGACACTCTGGAGCCCCCTGGGTATTTGCCAGAGAGTCCCCCAAGGAAAAGCTCACCCCATTTATCCCGGAAGGGCACTGGCCATCCACTGAGGGCCACCCCCTGATTGGAAGGCCAGCAGGGCCAGAGGGGCAGCAGACAGACGCAAGGGGTCACGCCCCTCACTGGCCGGAGCGCCATCTTCTCCTTGTCAAAGGTCTCTCCGGGGGCCGCCAGCCGACAGATGCGTCCGCGGAGGAGGGGGGTCGAGATGGGCCTCCTCTCCTTGGCCAGCCATCCCTGGCTTCTTCCCCTTCCCAGTTTCCCTGGAGCCCTGCTGGGTTGTTAGCTGGCACCCCAGGGGACAGACTTCAGATGGAGGGAAGCGGGTGTGTGTTTTGTTTTGTGGGGGGAAGTCTCTGAACCAAGAACCTATTTGGCTAATGAAGTCGTAATTACTCCCGGGCTCACTAATAGGAAGAAAGCCGGGGCCTCCTTTAAAAGCCACTGATGGACCCACGAGAGTGCACCTGACAGTTCTGGAGACGGGCCGGGGGTCGGAAGTGGAAAGGGATGGACGTCAGGGTGAAGGAGAGAGAGGAAAGGGGGCTCAGAGGCTCTGCCCTGGTCTGGGGTCTGCCTGTGCATAGAACTAAAGTGATATCTACATACTCTTCCATTTAGCGCCGGATGAGATCCCTGAGAACTGCCACATTACCGCTTCCCGTCCCTAATGTGCCCAGGCCCTGCGCAGCCCCGCTCTCCGCTTCGCTGGGAGGCGAGAGGCCCCCCGGGAGTCTAGGGCAGCTGGAAACCGGAGCTCTTTCTACCTGGCTCAGAATGAGTGTATTTGTAAGTTCGTGTATTTTTTAAGAATAATAAAACAAAATCATTGTTTATCTGAAATTTAAGTTTAGCTGGGCAGCTTGTCTTCCTTCATCAACCTGCTTTGGCAGTGGTATTTATCAGGACCCTTTCACTTTCTCTCTGGGTGGTATCCAGGCAGAGGGGAGCCCCACTGCATCACAGTGAGGCGGGGGGCAGCTTGTCCCCAGTTTATTCTCCGCTGGCTCCCGGTGGCCTCTGGCTGAGGTGAGGCTTATCTTGTAGCCTGTGGGTATGACTTTCTGTGTGGCTGCCGGGACTTGGGATCCATCGGCATGGCCTGGGTTGTGCAGAGCCAGCTCTGAGAGTCCCACTGCTGCTTTCTGATGCTGGGCTCTCCCTACGGGTGCTGCTTGGGGGCCCAGGAGCATCTTCCCTCTTGCCCCAGCCAGGGGACCCCATGGGGACATCACTTCGTGCTGTCCCCGCAGCCAGGGGAGAGGGAGGCACTGAGCTGGACAATCAGATTTCTCTGATGAGATCAGTGCTGATACTTACAAATGGAACTTAAAAAGATTTTATTCATTTATTTTCAGAGAGAGGAGAAGGGAGGGGAGGAAGAGCAATGTATGGTTGCCTCTCACATGGCCTCCACGGGGACCTGGCCCGCAACCCAGGCATGTGCCCCTACTGGGAATCGAACCGGGACCCTCTGGTTCCCAGCCCGCGCTCAATCCACTGAGCCACACCAACCAGGCAACAAATGGAACTTTTGACATCAGCTCACTTGCTCTGAGCTCCAGCCCTGGGGCAGTGGCTCAGAGGGCGCCAGGGACATACAGGGAGGAACTGAATTGTCCGGCTTCAGGGCGAGAGCTGGAGGGGCAGCTTTCTCCTCGGCAGAAGTGCTGGCAGAGGCCAGTGTGCCTTTGCTGAGCCCTCCCCCATGAAGCCAGCAGGCAGCGACATGTCTGAGTCTCCGTCAACCTCAAGTCTCTGTCTTTTTCCCCCTAGAAGAACTCTCAGCCCTTTCAAATGCAGTCTGGTCTGCCGTAATTTGTAATGTGGACATTATTTGAAATTCTTTCCCGAGGAGCATTAGCTAATGTGGAAGAGAGGGAGGTATACTCACGGGGGTGGGGCAGTTTCAGATGCAGCATTTGATGTGAGAAGACTATAGAACAAGGCTTACCCCAGCCCTGGAGTTCCGTGCCTGAGGTGGGCCTGTAATTGCAAGGGTCACTCTGAGGACCGTGCTGACTACACTGGCCCGATGGCCTCTTGCACATCCGGTCCAGCCTGTGCCCCTGCAGTTAGCCTGTGGGCCTGACCGTCCCCGCCCTACCAGGGCGCAGCCCGCACAGAACTTGGGAGGGAGGCCAGTGTGGTTCAAGAGGAAGGACTTGCTCTGTGTCATGGAGGTCGTTGAGAGGCCTTGGGAAGGAAGAGGACGGCTGACTTTAGCTCCTCTGACCCTCAGAGCTGGTTGCATGGATGAGGTTGCATGGAGCTCTGTCCATCACCCCTTCCCCCAGAGAGGAGCTGTCTGTGGGAGGTTCTCATCTTACGCCTGTGGCCTGGAAGACAGCTTTCTCCTGTGTTTAAACGTGAGACTTGGTCTCCTAAATCTCTGGGAAAAAGACCCCAGAGAGGTTCCTACACATAATTATTCCGCCTGGATCAGGACTGAGGGAGCTCGTGGAGGGGATATTGACCGAGTCCTGTCCTGTGGTCCTTCTCCCTTGGGACAAAGCCAAGCCTTCTGGATATCCAGCCTTATTCTCCTCTGCCACATGGGTAGAGGGTTGTGCTGGGTGCTGACAGCCAGGCTGAAGCTGGATGGGGCCGAGGAAGGTGAAAGCTGGACAGTCCTTTCTGATAAATGAGCGTGGACTCAGGAACCTCAGAGACATTTGTAAACGACCCAACATACGGATCATAGGGCTGCCAGAAGGACAAAAGGAACACCAAGAAATTGAACGTATTTTTGAACAGATAATGAACGAGAACTTCCCAAATCTGGCAAAGGAAATAGGCTTCCTGGAAATCCAAGAAGCTCAGAGAACCCCAAGGAAGCGGGACCCAAAGAGGAATACACCAAGGCACATCATAATAACATTACCCAAGGTCAAGAATAAGGAAAGAATCTTACAAGCAGCAAGAGAAGGGGAGACAGTTACCTACAAAGGAATTCCCATAAGACTTTCAGCGGATTTCTCTAAGGAGACCGTCCAAGCAAGAAGGGACTGGAGAGAAATATTTCAAATCATGAAAAGCAAGGACCTACAACCAAGAATAATCTATCCAGCAAAACTGTCATTTAGAATGGAAGGGCAGATAAAG
>PVJI01004354.1:0-109595 GCA_004026765.1 Micronycteris hirsuta
GCCTCCTCCGCCCGTTTCTGCCCCGCTCACCGGCCTGGATGTTTGTCTTCTCCTACCTCCTGGGTGTCGGACTTCCCTTCAGTTCGATTCTGTCCGTTCTGGTTGTTTAAATTTTTGCTACTGCATTAGTTGTATGTACATTCTGGATGTGCGGGCAGCGAGTGCGACCACCTACGCTGCCATCTTGGCGGAAGTCAGGAAATTCTGTTTTCCACTAACATAGGTCTACGCATGCTGACTTGGGCCATCTTACACGTGGAGTCCATGCTCTTTAACACGCATGTAAAGTCCAGGGCTACGCTTCCCTATGCGTGGGAAAATTCCCTCAAAATGGTGTGTGGAAGGCAAAGGGACAAGATCCTTGGGGAGGGGCTAACCGTCTATGGCAGTCTGTTTCTCCATCCCCCCTCTATCCCAAGCTTATTCAGTGAGGTTGGTTGTACATGCATGTAATGACTATAGCACTCAGAGTGAGATTTGGCTTCTAACAGAATTATCTTAGGAGCCCTTGGGTTTTTATTGGAAAATTTGTTTTGGTTTTGGTTGAATGAGTGCCTCTGGTGGTCTTAGCCTAACTAGGGTATGTGACTGATTACCACATGGCTCCCTAAAACCTCAGAAGTTTTCACTGGGGGAGAGAAAATGAGTATGTTGTCTAGTCTAGTTAGTAATTAAAGCTTTAAATTATAATTCATTCTTCAAAATTTGAGTTTATTTTCTAGCTCATACTATTAAAGATAGATTATATTTTGAAAATTTATATTTAGCAAAGCATTTCCATAATTTGGTGTTATATGTTTGTTGTAGAAATACCAAGTTTTTATTTAGCTGGTCTTGGAAACAAGTGTGGAGTGGTGTAGATTGTATGCAGACAAGAGTTCCTTATGTAGATGGTGGAAAGATAATGTAAGAGGAAAATATAAGTTTAAATGATAGAATTTGATGCCTGTTTAATCTGAACTATTCTGATATCTACTTTGGAAATATATTTTTAAGAGAAGGTAGCACTCAGAAATGTTATCAAAGTTACATTCATTGTAGAAGCTATATTTTTTAAAGCTGTTTGTCATTTTTTGATGCTTACCCAAGGTAAAAAGAGTGAGTAGATTATATTTTATTAGGGGTATTAAAATTGAATAATACAGTATAGGATTTTCGGTAGCTAAAGATCTCCTTTAAGGTAGTTACACAAAAAATAAAACTTAGTTCTTAAAATGTGATCTAGACTTGTTTTTTTTTGAATAAAAGGGAAATAAATGTCTTCAGTCATGTAAACTGAGTAGGCATATTCACATAATACCTGAGGATAAATTTAAATATTACATGAAGGCTTTAGTTCATTTAACACTATATATTATAGAACTTATAGTCGATCTATAATTTTATTTTATATTTGTATAATATAGAATATCAGGTAGGTTAAGTTTTCTAAGGTGAAACGGATTGGCTTTTTTGGACAAACAGATTCTTGACCTTGTTTTCTTTATCTAGCGAATAAATTTATTTTTGGCCCATTGAAAAGTATATAGAAAAAGTAGTATAAAAATATGAAATCTTTTGATGTTATTTTCTGGTTTATGATAAAAAGGAGAAAGGTGAAAATGTGTCAAAGATTTAAACTTACTTTAACATTTAAAATGTGAAACTTTTAATGCTATCTATTTGAATTTTTATGAATTTCAGATGTTTGCCCATGAATTTAAGAACAGAAGATTTAGCTAGTGGTATTCTTCGAGAACGTGTCAAAGTGGGTGCAAGCTTGGCTGATGTTGATCCAATGAACATTGATAAATCAGTAAGTTTTGTAAATGCTTTTCTAGAAGGTCCTTTTTTAAAAACCAGGTCATTTTTTTTTTTTTTTAAGATTTTATTTATTTATTTTTAGAGAGAGGGGAAGGAGAAAGAGAGGGAGAGAAACAGCAATGTGCGGCCGCCTCCCACATGGCCCCCACTGGGGACCTGGCCCGCAACCCAGGCACGTGCCCCAACCGGGAATCGAACTGGGACCGCCTGGTTCCCAGCCCGCACTCAATTCCCACGCCAGCCAGGCTCATTTCTTGTTTCTAAAGCAACATACAATATAAGTAGCAAATCTCAATATTTCCATTATTAGTGTTTTGATGTATGTATTTTTGAATGTAGACCTCTGGTCTCATAGGATGTTTGCTTAAGTTTTTCCTTTTTTTCTATTGCAGTGTTACTGGAGTATAAAGTGAAAAAATGGTTAGGAAATGAGGCTGACCCCATGATTAAGCAGTGGAGCGTTATTGAAGCTGCTTAGGTTTCAAGATCAGATTTGCATTTTCGACAGATCTCTCTGTCTATGATGTAGTTAATGAATTTGAGGGCAACAAGACTGGCATTAGGGAGACTGGTTTGGACACAGTTGTAATCTAGGAATCTGGAGTAATAGTTGTGGTAGAAAGTAGAGTAACGATGGGTGGAAGTAGCATATGGATTTGGCAGAATTCAGAAGAGAATTCAGTGTGACAGAATTTGATGAATTAATTGCGTTTTGAGAATGAGGGAGAGAAACAAGCTGAATGTGTTACCCAGGTTTCTGGCTTAAACAACTAGTGGGATAATGGCTTCACTCTCTGATGTAGGGAACATAAGACAAGGAGTATGTATTTGAGGTGTGAAGATGATTTAGTTTTAGACATGTTTAGGTATCTGTGGCACATCACAAACTGAAGTAACTTGTAGGAAGTCAGTTATTTAGTTTTGGCAGTATCTGGGCTAGAAATTTAGATATGGGTTACCCATATAAAGATCGTTGAGGTCACTGTGGAAAATGGATAATAGCACCTGGGAAAGTACATATGACATGAAAAGAGAGAGAAGACTTAGAGGACATGGTAGAATCTTACTGTTAGTAGAATCTTTTTTGGAGGAATACTTGGGAATAATGTTATTTCATAAACAAGAATATTTGATTATTTTTCTGTCTCATAAACTTTTCTATTCAATATAATTTAACTGATTTTCGTGTGAGAGACTGAAGTTATCAAATAGAGTTGTGTATATATTTGAATATGAAATGTTATCTACCTCTAATATGAAGTCATAGTGGAAAATATTTATTAGTGAGAACCTAAGGAAATTTCAGAATCTCATGTCTCATTCTAGGAGGACTTAATGATCTTTGTTTATTTGTTTTACCAACACCTTACTCTATTGAATCTAGTTAATTTCAGCGTGTCTGCCAGTCAGAGTAATTTATTTCTTTTTTTTAATCCTCATCTGAGGATATATTTATTGATTTTAGAGAGAGAGGATGGGAAAGAGAGAGAGGGAGAGGGAAACATCCATGTGAGAGAGAAGCATTGATCAGTTGCCTCCTGTATGTGCCCAACCAGGGATCTAACCTAAACCTAGGTATGTGCCCTGATGAAGGATTGAACCCACACCGAACCTTTTGGTATGCGGGGTGATGCTCCAATCAACTGAGCCACCTGGCCAGGGCAGTAACTTGTTTCTTTAAGGTTTGATATCATATGCAAGAAAATTCAGCTACTTTAAAAATGTTCATTATTTAGACTGTATTTACTTTTCTAGATTACTTAAATGCTGCCTCTCATAGATATATTCATTGTACAACATTTTCAAGAATCATAATAGAATAAAGAAGGGAAAAAAACCTTCCAGAACCTGGTTGTCAGAGGCAATCACTGTTAACATTTTGACACTAATTTTTTCAAGTACTTTCTTTATGTAGTTTTTAAATTTACAATCTGTTTTAGGTATTTAAACTATTAGGAATGGGGGGAATAAAATCTCTGTTGCTCCTTGTGATCAGTGATTCTCAAGCTGTTTTTCATTGTTGTCCCCTAGAACAAAAATTAAATTTATATCTAGATAAATTATTATTAAAGATTAAGATTTTGAGCCCTGGCTGGTGTAGCTCAGTGGATTGAGCGTGGGCCTGCGAACCAAGGGGTTGCTGCTTTGATTCCCAATCAGGGCACATGCCTGGGTTGCAGACCAGGTCCCCAGTAGGGGGAGCAGGAGAGGCAACCATGCATTGATGTTTCCCTCCCTCTTTTTCTCTTTCCCTTCCCGTCTTTCTAAAAATAAATAAATAAAATCTTAAAAAAAAAAAAAGATTTTGGTTTGGAGGGTTGCAAACCATTGTAATAGCAAAGATTTTTTTTACCCTACTTCTGGATCAAATTTTGCCCCCTTGGCAGGTGATACGGCTTTTGCTGAGAATGCATGTGATAGATGATATTTTGAAAGGCATTTAAATTAGTAGAATGTATATACAACATAATGTCTCCTATGGATAACCATTAAAATGTTAGCTTGGGCATTAATCTTGGTCCTTAGTTACTAGGAGATTAAAGAATGATAGGTTTATTTGGCTGGACTGAAATGTATACTTGAATTTTACTGCCAACTTTATTTTTCTGCACTTATTTCAAAAGTAACTTTTTTGAACTTTATGTTCAGTAGTTCCTACTGAAGCATGTATTTCTGAATCGTAAAACTATTTCATATATTTAAAAACATCTGTGAACAGCCCTGGCTGGTGTAGCTCAGTGGATTGAGTGCGGGCTGGGAAACAGAGGGTCGCCAGTCGGGATACCTGCCTGGGTTGCAGGCCAGGTCCTCAGTGGGGGCCACATGAGAGGCAACCACACATTAATATTTTTCTTTCTTTCTCCCTTCCTTCCCCTCTGTCTAAAAATAAATAAATAAAATCTTTAAAAAAAATGTTTAAAAACATCTGTGAACAGTTAAAATTATTTTGTGTTAAACTTTCCCCCTTCTTTCCAAGGTACGGTTTGATAGCATAGGTGGATTGAGCCATCATATTCATGCACTAAAGGAGATGGTAGTATTCCCGTTATTATATCCAGAAATATTTGAAAAATTTAAAATTCAGCCTCCAAGGTAAGTATTGTTATTAATGTTAATTTATCAAATTTTAATTGGTAAATGATTATAAATATTTCATATGTGTTTATTTGATGTGTTCTAGCAATGAGAATTAGGAAATAAATTTTATTTTTTAGGGCTCTTACGTAGTACTATGTTCTTGAAGTTTACATTTCTGCCTTTAAGGGTCAGGCACAAGATGAGATTCTTTATGCAGGCCTAGAATATACAAGTGGATTGCCCAAATAGATTTTCCTTTTTGGCTTCCTGATATTGAGTTTGATGCTCTATATTGTTTAGTCTTCAGAAGCACAATTTCAATAATGTGATTCTTTGACTTAATGATGGGGTATTTTTGAAATGGTAAGCTTGATAATTTATTGTTTATGATTTTTTAACTGTGTTTGATCATGAATGAGGTGTTTAGCTAGTTAAATATAAGAAAAGGCTAAGAAATTATGTTAAAGGAAGTTGGGTAGAATCAAATATTCTGAAGATGTACATTTATAGACTTAGATTTAAACTGCTAAATGTGCCTTATAGTGGCTTTTAAAAATCATAATAGTAATTTATTTGTTTTTTATATGATGTAAGTTCAATTTTAAAAATAATTGTTACTTTTAGTATAGTTTGGGAAAAACTTAAGCAAAACAGAGTTATAAGGAGAAAGCGTCATAAGTAGGAAGTAATTCTCCTTGGGGATGAACAGTTTTGTATATTCTTTACAGGTTTCTTTTGTACATCTATATGTACATTAAATTTATGTTTAATCTATATTATGCACATACAAACATTTAAAATAAATGAGATTATTCAACAATACTGTTACATAACTTTTTTACTCTATAATATATTCTAGACACCTTCCATATTAGTAATATACATGTTATTATTTTTGACACCATACTAGTATTTTATTATATAGATGTAGCAGTGTATCTGTCCCTTTGTAATACATATCATTTAAATTTTTTTAGTTTTTCACATTTAGAAACTGTTCTGTTTAGCATCCATTTAAAAATTTTTAAATAACATTTTTTAAAAGTATTTGTATATGATACATTCTGAGATGTGAAATCGCTGGGTCATGGGGAAAACACACTTACAATTTTGATATATCTTGCCAAATTACTCTCTACTCTGATTTAACTTTTTTTTTTTTTCCTACCAAAGCTTGATGCTTTGAGAACATACTTGAGGACCCTCAGCAAAGAGAAACTTGTCTATATACTAAAAAAGCTTTTTTTGTGTTTAATAATTGTAACAGTTATTAGTACAAAATTATATGGGGGATGTATCCTTTCACATTGTTTATTAGTGGTGGTGATAACATTAATTTACTTTCATTAATTTTTTATTCCTCTAGGGGCTGTTTGTTTTACGGCCCACCTGGCACAGGTAAAACCTTGGTTGCCAGAGCATTAGCCAATGAGTGCAGTCAAGGAGACAAAAAGGTGGCTTTTTTTATGCGAAAAGGAGCTGACTGTCTGAGCAAGTGGGTTGGTGAATCAGAACGGCAACTTAGGCTTCTTTTTGATCAGGTAAATGAAATCTGTTAAAATGAGATTATCTTTAGCATATTTGATCTGTAAATGGGAACTGTTCATGAGGAGTCATATTTTCCAATCAGCATGTTAAATTTTGGATCGATCTGAATTTGAATGCCTGCCTTAGAGGTGTTTAATAGCAGCTTTGTTTGTACTAGTTTTAGATGATTCACAACACATTTATTGAGGTGGCTACTGGGGACATAGTATCATATTAGGTGCTTTTGGGAACCCTTATTATAACATGTTTATCATTAGGTTGTATCTAATTGAGGAAATAGAACAAGTATAAAAAGTTTAACATGAAACCTCACAAAGCAGTATATTATTTATTTTCATTAGTTGTAAATATGATGTTGGAAGAATTCAGTAATACGTGAATGCTTTTAAAAGACTAGGTGAGTGAATATTGTGTAGCTATCTTTACTACTTATATATAAGTTACTTAAAAATATTATTTCCTAATACTTACAAGAAATAGTCCTGATATAAGTTTACTTTATTTTTTTTTATTATTTTTTTTAAATTTATTTATTATTAGAGGGGAAGGAGGGAGACAGAGAGGGAGAGAAACAGCAATGTATGGTTGCCTCTCACATGGCCCTCACTGGGGACCTCGCCTGCAACCCAGGCATGGGCCCTGACTGGGAATCGAACCAGGACCCTTTGGTTCCCAGCCCGCGCTCAATCCACTGAGCTACACCAGCCAGGGCCAGTTTACTTTAGATTGTTGAGGTAATGAATGAAGTCATTCATATTTGGTAATGCAACTTATATTTCATTGTCTAAGGAAATTTACATGAAATAAAAATAATACTTTCAACAAGCATTCTTTGAGCACCCATTATTGAGTTCTCTGTCAAAGTCCTTTGTAAGTGGTAAAACACTTCAAATATCATTGTTAGTTATTAGTATGAAAAACTGCTGTGTTTTGATGATGGACCTAGGAAGAGGAATATGGTAAAATTCCTATCTTCAGAGTGCTCAGTGTCTATTGGGAAGCCAAACATATGCAGCCTGTATGCTTCAAGAGAATTTAGTAAGAATTGTAATGTATAAGTGTACGATAACATTGGTTGACAAAGAAAGAATTAACTTGAAATTGCTGACATTGTCCAGTGACTTAATTAAACATTTTTGACAGTTAAACTTCTTAGCCGCCTCATGCTGGGGAGTAGGAATGTATCTTGGTTTTATTTAAAACTGTATCATAAATTACGCTGCTTTTTAAATCTAAATTTACTTTATTTGTGTTTCATAGTTTTCTTTGTGGGTAAGAGTAGTAGAAATGTTTGCTTTCTTTTATAAAAAGGATGGCTGATATTATTGTCTTTTTAAATGGAAGAGTCTACCTTCCTAAATTAAACACGTGATCTGTGTGCTCTAAATGAAAGGAAGGAGCGTGACACACTCGCTACGAGTTTGGCATGTGGTGTCAGGGACGTGTTAGTTTATATCTGGCTTTACTATTAAATAGGCAACTTTAAGTACATAAAAGCCTCTGATCCTTAGTTGCCTCTTCTATAAAAACGAGGGAAATAATGCCCATCTCACTGGACTCCTATGAGATTTTACCAAAAGGAAGTATGTAAAGTGCTTATTACAGTGACTGGCATGTAATATTACTATACTTCCTTTTTGCAATTTTGTGAGGCTCTAGTTCTAAAAAAGAGCTGTATTTCATGTATGTAAAAGTAATAGTCAAGTCTTTATTGTTTTTCTCTTATTACATAATTCTAGTCTTACAAAGTTTTTTCCCCTAAAACCTAGGTTTTGTGGTTGAATTGTCCTTTATTTCGAATTATTAGAGAACACTGGAAGTTTAGTGGGTATCCTGTCCGTCAGGAGAAAATGAAAAATTTGTGTCCATTTCTTTAGTAAGCTGACCTTGTGAACTAATATTGCTACAAAGTAATTTTGAAATATAAACTATATTGGGTAAATTATATAATAAAGATTATTCATTTGTGACCTTATATTCATTCACCTTAAATCAAATTAAATTTCTGCGAAATCTGAGATTTAAGTGAGAAAAATTGTGACACTGTGAAACTACCAGAAGAAAACTCAGGAGAATTTTGTTTCTCAAAGTTGGGAGAGTATAACTATGGAAGCAAAGATCTAGTATATTAAATTTTTTTGAGGTTTTGCATGGCGACATATTGTAAGCAACCTCAAAAGCTAAATGCTAGGGTGAAAGGATTAAGCAAAGAAAAAAAGAAAAACTCATGGACACAGACAACAGTATGGTGATTGCCAAAGGAAAGGCAGGGGTCGGGGAGGTAGAAGAGGGTAAAGTGGGCATAAATGGTAAAGGAAAGAGACTTGGCTTGAGGCAGTAAACATACCATACAATTTGCAGGTGATGTATTGTAGAATTGATGTATTGTAGAATATACCTGAAACCTATATAATTTTATTAACCAATGTCAGTTCAGTAAGAGAGAAAAAAAGATAAATGATGCCACTTGCAGAAAAATATTTGCATTTCCTTTCACAGAGGTCTAATTTTTAAAATAAATAGCTCTAAGAAATTAGTAAGCAAAAGGCCAATAATCTGATAGAAAAATTGGTAAAGGATACGAAGAGAACTTTCTTAGATAAAACAATATAAATGTCTCTTAAAACATTTGAAAAGTGCTTACTCATGTTGATAATAGAAATAAAAATTAGAATGAAAATGAGATAATATTAAGATCAAGAAGTTTGATAATATATTGTTGGTGAGCACTCTTAAATATTGCTGGTGGGAGGGTAAATTTCATCAGTGGGAGGCAATTTGCAGCTGTCTAACTAAATTAGAAATGACATGATTTTTGATGCAGTGGTTCCACTTTTAGAATTTACTATATTGCTATGGTTGCACTCATGTGAAATGTTAAATGTACACAAATATTTGTTCAAGCATTGTTGATAATAGAAAAAGGCTGAAAACAGCCTAAATGCTCCATGAGTAGGGGACTAGTTTAATTATGGCATACTCACACAGCGAGACATTTTGTAGCTGTTAAAAAAGAGCTTAGGCAGATATTTACGTCCTGGAAGCTAATTAAAATACATTGTTTCATAAAATAGGCTGTTACATGATAAAAGAGTGTGTATAGTGTGTTTAAAATACATGAAATAAGACAAAAATAGTGTGTTTAAGATGTTCCTGTGTGTGTGTAAAAATGATATATATGGAATAAACAAACAGAAAACAGTAGATTTTGGGAGAAGACCTTGTGGTTGGAGACTGGGGTGGTAAGGACATTTCCTTTTTACTCTATAATCTTTTTTACCTGCTGCATGTTGTATCATTTGGTTATATTAGCTGTTAAGGAAACACAGTAATTAAATATGAGAAATGGAATGTAATTCAATAAATAACTTTTTTCTTTTTTTACAAGGCATATTTGATGAGACCTTCTATAATATTTTTTGATGAAATAGATGGATTAGCTCCAGTTCGCTCTAGCAGACAAGATCAGATTCACAGGTAATTTTTTCTAATCTGATTATGTTACATTCTTTTCACTCATTGACGTAGTATTTAGCCTTAGCCCTTGGATGAGTGCTATGAGGCTTATTAAATGTGATGTGTGTCCTTGAGGAAGACTTTTTTCTGTTAGCACAGGGGTCAGCAAACCTCACACGGCCTGTGGGCCAAATCTAGCCTCCTGCCTGTTTTTGTGAATGATGCTTTATTGGAACACAGCTGTGTTTATTCCTTTTTCCATTTTATATGGCTGCTTTTGCACTACAAGAGCAGACAGAGTTGAGTTCTGAGAGAACAATCATAAGACTTGCAAAGCCTAAAGCATTTACTTTCTGGCTCTTTAAAGAAAAAGTTGCCTAATCCTGATTTAGCATAATGTTTTTAAAATTTATTCATATTACGTGTACTCATATTTTGTTCCTTTTCATTTTTTAGTATATTCCTTGGTGTATGTATGTGTGTATACCACAATTTATTTATTTGTTAATCCATGTTATGGAGATTTCATTTGCTTCTATTTTTGGCTATTATGATAATGCTATTTGAACATTTGCATACATGTTTTTATGTGGACATCTGTTTTCATTTCTGTTGGGTAAATACCTAAGAGAGAAAGGCTAGATCCTATGTATGAATTGATACTGTTTTCCAAAGTAATTATGAGAATTTGGGTTATTCCTCATTTTTGCCCACATTGGGTATTGTTACTGTTTTTAACTTTAGACATTCTAGAGGGTGTGGATTAGTTTTCATTTCCTGATAACTAATAATAGTGAACATCTTTGCATGTGCTTACTGTCCATTTAGATATTGTTTTGTAAAATGTCTGTTAAAATTTTTTACCCTTTTTTAAAAAAAGGAACCAGTTTGTATGTCTTAATGTTTTATAAGATTATGTCCTTGAAAGACAAGTTCTGTGTCAGATCTGTGTCTTGAAAAGTTTTCTATTAGCTTGGCTTACCTTTTAGTTTGCTTAATTGTGACTTTTGAAAAGCAAAAGATTTTATTTTGATGAAGCCCATTATATAGAAATTTTTGTGTATGTATATATTTTTGTCTTGAGAATAATTGCTTAAACCAGTTTGTTAGAAATTCTGTTTTCTTCTAAAATATTAATAGTTTTATCTCTTAAATTTTGATCAGTGATGTTTTTAAACCAGAAGTTCAGTTTATCTATTTCCTATTTATTGATTTGGGGGGTGGGGAGAAGAGAGGAACACTGGTTTGTTGTTCCGCTTATTTATGCATTCATTGGTTGCTTCTTGTATGTGCCTTGATTGGACATTGGACCTGGAACCTTGGCATTTTAGGACGATGCTCTAACCAATTGCTTACGTTTCTTTTTTTTTTTTTTTAAGATTTTATTTATTTATTTTTAGAGAGAGGAGAAGGGAGGGAGACAGAGAAGGAGAGAAACAGCAATGTATGGCCACCCCCCACATGGCCCTCACTGGGGGACCTGGCCCGCAACCCAGGCATGCGCCCCGGTTGGGAATCGAACCGGGACTGTCTGGTTCCCAGCCCGCGCTCAATCCACTGAGCCACACCAGCCAGGGTGAATTGCTTACATTTCTTACACTGTGATCCACAGGGTACAAATTCTTTCAGCTTTCTTCCATGTTCAAAACAACCTTTATTTAACCTTAAAAAACAGTTTTATTGAGCCCTGGCTGGTGTAGCCCAGCTGGTGTAGCTGGTGGATTGAGAGCAGGCTGCAAACCAAAGGGTCACCGGTTTGATTCCCAGTCAGGGCACATGCCTGGGTTACAGGCCAGGTCCCCCGTGGGGACCACATGAGAGGCAACCGCACATGGATGTTTCTCTCCCTCTCTTTCTCCCTCACTTTGTTTCTGTCTAAAAATAAATAAATAAAATCTTTAAAAAAATTTATATAAAAAAGTTTTATTGAGTTTTATTTTATACATTATAAGATCCCTTCATTTCGAATGTAAAATTCAGTGTTTTTTAAAATAACTATTCCTAGTGGTACAATCATCTGAATAAATTAATTTAGAACATTTTCCTCCCCTCCCCGGAAAAGATCCAGTCTATCAATTTGCAGTGCATCCTTGTACTTGACCCTCAGCCAACCAGTAATCTCTGTCTCTATACATTTGGCTTCTCTAGACATTTCAAGCAAATGGGATCATACAATATGTGGTCTCTTGTGTCTGGCTTCTTTCACTGAGTGTGATGGTTTTGAGGAACATCCATGTTTTAGCGTGTGTTAGTTATTTCCTTCCTTGTTATTACTGAATAGTACCCATTGTGTGGATGATACCCCACATTGGATAGATATTTAGGTTGTTGGCATTTGGGGCTATGATGAATAATGCTGCCCTGAACATTCTTGTGCAAGTCTTTGGGTGGACATGTTTTCATCTCTTCTGAGTAGATAACCTAGGGTTGGAATTGCTTGGCTGTATGCTAGTTTTATGCTTAACTTTTTGAGAAGCTTAGCTTCTGTTTTTTAAGAATATTTTCTCTGAGTATAGAATTTAAGTTTTATTCTTTTTTCCCATGTTCAGTACTTTGAAGATGTTGGTCTGCTGTCCTTTCCTCCATTTTGTTTTAATAAAGAGTTCTGCTGTCATCTTTGTTTCTTTGTTATACATCTTTCTCTTTAGACTGCTTTTATTTTTTTTCCTTCTTCATCACTGCTTTTGTACAGTTTGTTTAATGATGTTCCTTGGTATTATTTTCTGATTCTTGGATTGAGCTGCTTAAGTCTGTGAACTTCTTGTTTTCATCATAGTTATAACACTTTTGGCCATTTCTTAAAATACGGTTTTTGTCTTCCTTGTCCCTCTCTCTCCTGTGTCCTCTAATTACATTTATGGTAGTTTAGCTGATGCTGTCCCGTAGCTCACTGGCAATTTCTTAATTTTGCTTTAAACTATAGTTTCTGTATTTCATTTGTGGTAGTTTTTATTACTTTGTCTTCTAGTTAACTCATCTTTTCTTCAATGTCTAATCTGCTTTTAACCACATTCATTATACTTTTTACTTACATATTTTTGTTTTCATCTCCAGAAGTTCTTTTGAGGTCTGTTTTGTATCTGCTAAACGAGATATAAGGAACTGTGCAACATATGGAATGTGGTTATAACTACATTAGTGTTCTTATCTGCCTATTTTAATATCTTAAGTTTTGAATTGGTTTTATTTGGTTGATTTTCCTGCTTCTTTGTATACCTGGCAATTTTTATGGGAAGGCAGACATTATAAATTTTACCTTGTTGAGTACTAGATATGATATTTTAAATAAATATTACTGAGTTTTTTTTTTCTTCTGGGGCACAGTTAACGTTCTTGAAAACAGTGATTCTCTTGAATCTTACTTTGAAGATTTATTGATCTGGAGTAGTCTTCTGTGTAGGGCTAATTATACCCCAATAATAAAGTAAGGTTCTTCTGTGCATTACACACAATGACTCATGAATCATGAGGTTTATCAGTCTGGCTCATAGGAACTGGCAATATTCTTGGTTCTCTGTGAGTGTAAAATACTGCTGCTACATTTTTTTTCAATATTTTATTTATTTATTTTTAGAGGGAAGGGAGGGAAAAGGAGAGGGAGAGAAACAGCAATATGTGGTTGCCTCTCATGTGCAACCCAGAAATGTGGCCTGACTGGGAGTCAAACCAGCAACCCCTTCAATCACAGGCCGACACTCAATCCACTGAGCGATATCAGCCAGGTCAAATATGGCTACTTCTGATCCTGGGTATTTTTTTCCCCTGTGACTAAATTTTTTCCCCTGTGAGTAAATTCCTTATGTGTGCACCACTGATCAATATTTAGCTTGTCTTTAAAAAAAATTATTTACTTTTAGAGAGAGGGGAAGTGAGGGAGAAAGAGAGAAAGAGAAACCGCATTCAGTTGCCTCTCCCACGCCCCCAAGTGGGGTCCTGGCCTGTAACTCAGGCAAGTGCCCTGACTGGGAATTGAACTGATGACCTTTTGGTTTGAGGGAGGATGCCAAACCCAGTGAGCCAAACCAGTCAGGGCTATTTCGCTTAAATCTTAAGGGGCCCTGAATATATTTCCTAAGTTTGTTCTCCGTGCAATGGTCTTCTCTCTGGTACGCTTTCCTGTGACCTTTAGACCTCTCAGTCTCTGTGGAATCTCAGCTCCGACTCTTCCGCTCAGTGGCTCAGCTGATCCCTACTAGGATGCTATCTCCCTTACATTGCAGCCCGGAAGTGGAAAGCCATTAATTGGATCATTGTTTCCATGCTGTATAATATGTGTTTTTTCTCTTGCTGCTTTCAGTATTTGCTCTATATGTTTGTCTGTCAACAGTTTAGCTATGATACGCCTCAGTTTAGGATTTGTATTTATTCTGATTGGTGTTCATGATGCTTATATTAGCAAATTTCTTTTTTTCAGTCTTTTTTGTCTTCCACTTGGATAATTTTTTTAATCTATCTTCAATTAGTTGTCACTTCTTCCTTTGTCATTGTGTTTTGCTATTTTGTCCAGCCAATATTTTTTAATTTCAGAATTTATATTATTTATTTATTAATTTTTTTCAAAGTTATTCCTCTTGAGATACATTTATTGGATTTTTCTCTAAATGAAACAAAATTTTTGCTATGAGAAAATATTTTTCCCAATGCATTATTTTCATGATCTCGCTCCACAGGTTCATCCTTCCCAATGTCTTCCTGGTACCAATCACAAACTTGCCACATTACTTTCTAAGTCACCTCTAAAGGTTCAGAGACTGGACTAAAATGACTGGGAAATTCCCTCTCTACAATTCCTTGTTCTTCTTTTTCCAAGTAGACCTCTGCTTCAGGCTTGGTAGCCTGATAACCCAATGACATTAGGTTGCTATGATTTTCCAACATCACATCCTGGTAGAGATTCCTCTGAGTAGTGTCTAGTAGCTACCACTCTTCCCCGGTGAAATATACAGCCACATCACTGAATGACAACATGCCCTGGGACTTGGTCATTTCAGCAGCTTTCAGAAAATGGCCACCACTTTTAGTATCTTTCCTGAAATCCTAATATTGGTGTCTCATCAAGGTTAGCCTCGGCAAGGAATAATTTCAGGGCTGAGATCTACTTTTTTCATTTACAGAAGCTTCTCATTTTAGGAAGCCAGCATCTGTTACAGACTTAATATTGTGAGCCCCAAATTCATATGTTGAAGTGCTAATCCTCAATGTGATGTTATTTAGCGATGGAGCCTTTGCAGGTAATTAGGGTTAGCCGAGGTCATGCAAGTAGGGCTTTCGAAGATCACAAACCACATCTCACGTCACGGAATTCCCACGGTGCAGGATTCTTACAGACGCTCGCAGAAATCGAACGTAAACTCAAATGATAATTGTGTCCAGAATTTATATTTTTTAGTTGTAGGACTTATATTTAATTCTTTTTCATTATTTATGTATTTCTACTGTGATTTTTTTCATATAAACATATTGCGTTCATCAAGATTAGTTAATAGTTGCTTTCAAATCTTTTTGTGTTAGTTTCAACATCTGGTTCACCTCACTTTTAGGCCTGCTTGACTTTCTTTTCTCTTGAAAATATGCTCTGTTTTGGTTCTTTATCTGTTGGGCAGTTTTGGATTTCATCCTGGAATGAGTGAATGAATGAATGAATGAATAGGGGAAAAGAGGTAGAAAGAGAGGGAGAGAAACATCAATCATTTGCCTCTTGTAGGTGCCCTGACCTGGGACCACGCCCTGACCCACAGCCTAGGCATGTACCCTGACCAGGAATTGAAGCAGTGACCTTTTGCTTTGCTGGACAATGCCCAACTAACTGAGCCACACTGGTCAGGGGCATATCCTGGACATTATTAATGTTAGCTTGCGGAGGCTGTGGATGTTATTGTTTTTCTTTCATGAGTAGTATTTTGTGGGGCGGTCTCCGCCCACAGAGCTCCCTGACCGGCTGCCAGGGATGAGAATAAGTCTACCAAGAAAGGATCTGCTTGGGGAGGAAGAGCTGGCCAATCTCTCAGCAGAGAAGGGCCTTGAGCCTGTTTCTCAATAGGTTTTTATTTGGTTTAGTTTGCATAGGAATACAGGGCATAAAGCCCATCAAATCATTGTTGGGTAGTAATGATCAAGGAATAGATAACCTTCAAAGAACCATGAGGGCTTATTCTGAGTGGGTCAGATAGCCAAAGGGCCATAAAACTTTGGGAAACAAACTCATTTTATGCTTTTACCCTTAACATTTAAATTGAGGGTATTCTTAGCAAAGGAGGTTTCACAGGATTTTATGCATTCTTTCTTATGCCTGATAGCCCTGGGGTACCTCCCTTTTCAGCACAGGGCTGCACCGCCTGCTCGCATTGTTTCAGGCCTGAATCAGGTGGGTGATTTGGGCAGCTAAGAGATTAGGAGACCTTTTGCAGATACAATGAGGACTCAGGCTATGACAAAGCCGAAGGGTGGGGTCCATCACCCCTTTTTCTATAGTCCCCTAAGGTCTTCCCTGGTGGCCTCTTCAAGACTGTCTGTCTTAGGTTGTTCCTCCCTTGAGGAATCATAGCCGTCGTTGTTGACTATCCAGCCATCTGCCAGGGGCTAGGCAGGGTGAAGTAAAGGGGGCGGAGACTGCACCCCTGCTGGGAGGGTAAGTGTTGTCTCCTTAGTGACTTATGGTCCCAAGGTCTTCTTACTCAGCCTTAGCTATGGGGGGGTTACAGCTTCTGAAACCAGGCAGGGCGGTTCCCGGCAGTATTTGCTTTGTTTTAGCACATAATTTTCTGTTTTAGGCTTGAAATGTGGACTGTTTATTGTCTGGCAGTTTTGGTTTCCTTTCAGATCTTTTGTCTTTTGTCTCATCTTTTGAGTTTCCTGTGCTGTTATTAGGGATCATTCAGAGATGTGGGTAGATAGAGTTTGGGGATGTCATTGGCTCTTGCCTTTGTGGGATCCTCCACATTCTGTAGTGTTAACTGTTTTCTACTTTCTCTTTCCGAACTCTCACACTGGAAAGTTAAGGGATTTCCCCACATAATCTTCCTCTCCCACCTCACTTAGCTTCATGCTAAAAGCCAAAGAGAGAGGAACTTGCTTTCTGTATGTCTCACTTTCTCCAAATGACCATTGAACTCCCACTAGAATCTGTCTGTCCTGTTTACTCACTAGGTCCTTCAGGTATATATGCTTATATATTATTACGTACAGTTTTATAGTATTTAATGGGGGTACCTTATACATGTATATGTAACATGGGAACCGTGAGGACTTTATGCTATGTTTTATGCTTCTTTATAAACGAGACACAATATGTCACATATTGTACTATTTTATTTATATACAATGTTCAGGAGAGTCAAATTCTTAAAATAGTATAAAAATATATCAAGTAAATATTTACAGAAAACTGCTGTAGCTATTATTAGTATTAGACAAAATAGACTATGAGACAAAAAGTGTTATTATTTATCTAAAGAGGAGCAACTTAAAATGATAAAAGCATCAACTTATTAGGATTGTGATAATATAAAATTTGTAATGTAGTTATTAACTTTTCAAACTATATAAAACAAAAAATGATAGAACTGCAAAGATTCAAATTGATAATTATTATGAGAGATATCATGTACCTTCTCATGTAACTGACAGACCAAATCAGCAAAAAAATAAGTTGATACTCTATAGATTATTTGAACAACCATATTTTATGAATCTTCTGGGCATAGTTATCTAAGACAAATAAAGAATGAACACTATTTTCAGACATATACAGCATGTTAAAAAATTGATCTTATGTTATGCCCTAAATTACAACTAATTTCAAAAATTTACTAATATACAGAATTCAAGAACCAAATAACTGAAAGATAAGCAGAGAATTTTATGTTTGTTATTAAGAACTATTATTGCTCTGCCTTGGCTATTGTAGCTCAGTGGATTGAACACCAGCCTGTGAACCAAAAGGTTGCCAGTTCAATTCCCAATTGGGGCACATGCCTGGGTTGTGGGCCAGCTCCCCAGTTGGGGGCATGTGAGAGGCAACCGATTGCTATATCTCTTGCACATTGATGTTTCTCTCCCTCATTTTCTTCCTCTCTTTCCTTCTCTCTAAAAGTAAATAAATAAAATCTAATAAAAAAAAATGAACTGTTGCTTTAATTCTGAATGACCTAGGTTACTAGTAAAACAAAAAATTAAAGCAAACCTCATGTGAACTGCAAAGACATACAGAAATATCAAGAAATCCTAAAGTTGCTTCTTTGAAAAAGTAATAAAATTGGTAAACCCTTTAGCAGTAAACTATTATTAAACCAACAGTTTGGTGAAACTCAAAATAATTATGTTGAATGAAAAAGTGCAGAGGAAAAAGAGTATTTATCTTATGATCTTTGTATGTACAATTTTAGGTAATGCAGCTAATCTATAATAAGAGAACACAGATCAGTGGCTGACTGGGGATTGGTTAGAGGTTAAGGAAGAGCAGCAGGGATTGATTACAAAGGGACATGAGGAAGAGTATGATGGATATGTTACTTATTGATTGTGGTAATAGTTTCATAGTTATATATCAATACACACTTCAAAACTTATTAAATTATATACTTTAAATATGTTCAGTGTAATGTATGTCAATTATATCTTTTTAAAAAAATATTTTATTGATTATGCTATTACAATTGTCCCATTTTCCCCCTTTTATTACCCTCCGCCCTGCATACCCCCTCCCACCCACATTCCCCCCCTTTAGTTCATGGCCATGGGTGATACATATAAGTTCTTTGGTTTCTACATTTCCTATACTACTCTTAACCTCCCCCTGCCTATTTTCTACCTATCATTTATGCTACTTATTCTCTGTACCTTCCTCCCCTCCCCCTCCTACTCCCCTGTTGATGGCCCTACATAGGATCTCCATTTCTGTGGTTCTGTTCCTGTTCTAGTTGTTTGCTTTGTTTGCTTTTGTTTTTATTTTAGGTTCGGTTGTTAACAACTGTGAGTTTGCTGTCATTTTACTGTTCATATTTTTTATCTTCTTTTTCTTAGATAAATCCCTTTAACATTTCATATAATAAGGGCTTGGTGAAGATGAACTCCTTGAACTTGACCTTATCTGAGAAGCACTTTATCTGCCCTTCCATTCTAAATGAAAGTTTTGCTGGATAGAGTAATCTTGGATGTAGGTCCTTGCCTTTCATGACTTGGTATACTTCTCTCCAGCCCCTTCTTGCCTGTAAGGTCTCTTTTGAGAAATCAGCTGACAGTCTTATGGGAACTCCTTTGTAGGTAACCGTATCCTCTTCTCTTGCTGCTTCTAAGATTCTCTACTTATCTTTAATCTTGGGTAATGTAATTATGATGTGCCTTCGTGTGTTCCTCCTTGGGTCCAACTTCTTTGGGACTCTCTGAGCTTCCTGGATTTCCTGGAAGTCTGTTTCCTTTGCCAGATTAGGGAAGTTCTCCTCCATTATTTGTTCAAATAAGTTTTCAATTGCTTTCTCTTTCTCTTCTCCTTCTGGTGCCCTTATGATTCAGATGTTGGAATGTTTAAAGATGTCCTGGAGGTTCCTAAGCCTCTTCTCATTTTTTTGAGTTCTTGTTTCTTCATTCTTTTCTGGTTGAATGTTTCTTTCTTCCTTCCAGTCCACACTGTTGATTTGAGTCCCAGTTTCCTTCCCATCACTATTGGCTTCCTGTACATTTTCCTTTATTTCACTTAGCATAGCCTTCATTTTTTCATCTAATTTGCAAGCAAATTCAACCAATTCTGTGAGCATTCTGATTACCAGTGTTTTGAACTGTGCGTCTGATAGGTTGACTATCTCTTCGTTGCTTAGTTGTATTTTTTCTGGAACCTTGATCTGCTCTTTCATTTGGGTCATTTTTTTTTTCTCAGCGTGCCTGTTACATATAAGAGGTGGAGCCTTAGGTGTTCACCAGGGCGGGGTAACCCATGTGGCGGCTGCGTTGTGATGCTGTATGTGGGGGAGGGGTCCGAGAGGGAACAATGGCACTTGCTCTGCTCTCTGCCAGCTTTCAGTCACTTCCCCCACTACCCACAAGCAAAGTGGGCCCTTCTATGCTGATCCCCGGATGGGTGGGTTTGTGTATGTTCTAAGATCAGGTGGATGAGACTGGGAGTTTCTCCCACTGCCGCCTCAACCCCCGCAGGTGTTTTCAATCAGAGGTTTGAGGCTTTATTTCCCTGTGCTGGGACCCCGGATTGCGCAGTTTGTTTCGCTCCTCAGGTGTTCCTTTATCTGCAAGCTAATGTGGGACCCCCGGCTCCACCCTGCCTTGCCACCTGGCTGCCCTGCTCTGCCCCTCCTACTGGTCTGGATGAATGTGTCTTCTTTAACTCCTTGGTTGTCACGCTTCCTTACAGTTCGATTTCTGTCAGTTCTGGTTGTTTTTTGTTTTTAAATTGTTGTTGTCCTTCTTTTGGTTGTGCTAGGAGGCACAGTGTGTGTACCTACACCTCCATCTTGGCGGGAAGTCTGTATGTCAATTGTATCTTAAAAAAACTTCTAAAAACCTGTTTTGAACAATATGAGAAAGTTCATAATCCAGTTTACTTGTGATCATGAATATAAAAATTCTAAACAAAATAATAATGCATGATAACCAGGAAAAAAAAAGGATAAAATATCATGACCAAATTGATTTTATTTCATATATGCAAGGTTTTTTTTAGCATGAGAAAAATCAACTGAGGTAAATCCATTACATTATTATATTAGTGAAAAATTATATGACCATCTCAATGCATGTGGAGGAAATGTTTGATAAAATTTAATATTTGTTCATGATAAGATCCCTCATCTTGGAGTACAAGGAATGTATTTCCTTAAAATTATCTGTAAAAAACCTATAAGTACGTACTTAATTTTTAAAAACACATTTACAGCCTTTATTTATTTTTTATTTTATTTTTAAGCCTTACCTGTTCAAAATCACTTTTTTTGGTGGAAACTTGATAAAATGATTCTGAAATTTATTTGGAGATACAAAGTATAAGAATAGTGAAGGCTTATTTGGAAGAACAAGGTGGGGGTACTTTCTTTATTGGTTATTACAGCTTTTTAGGGTTAAGATACTTTGATATTGGTGGAAGACTATACACATAGACCAGTGATTTTTAACTTTTTTCATCTCATGGATCACATAAAATACTAAAATTCTGTGGCCCACCAAAAAATATGTTTTTTGCTGATATGACAAAAATAATAGTATAATTTTGATTTATTCACATCAAATGGCTGTTGTAATTTTTTTTTTTAAATTTGACAATTTATGGGAAAAGAGGTTAGTGCTCCTGACTAAATAGTCAGGTATTGCATGTCTTAAAAATCTTTGCAGCTCACTGGTCGAAAATCACTGAAGTAGACTGATGGAACAGAGCCCAGTGCCGTATGTAAATCTGCACATATTTGAATACTTGATTTATAATAAAACAGGCAGTGCAGTGCTATCGGGAAAGGACGGCCTTTTTGAGAAATGACCCTGGGCTTCTGGGTCTCTGTTTTGTGAAAAAAATAGAACTGAATTCTTCATACCATATAAAACAATTCTACTTGGATTTTTAGATCTGTATTTGAAAGATAATACAAGTACATTTAGAAGATAATGTAAAAGAAAGGGTTAGGGCAGGCAAATTGCCTCAAACATAGTATTAAGTAGTTTGGACTTTAAACATAATAGGGTTTACTACAGAATTTTGATCCAGGTCCTGGAAATTTAAATTTTTAAAATAAAGACAACTTTTGATAGAATTTAAGCTGTGGTGTAATTGTTTTTCTGGCCATGTTTCAGACTTTGTCTTCTGATAAGCCTTATACAAGACACTTAAAAATGTTGATAAATTCTAACAAACATTTGAAATGTCTCCCATTGATGGGAAAATACTAAGGAAAAGGTTGAGGTTAAATGCTTAAAGGTGCTTATTTCTCACCCCTTTTATCTTGAGTGAGGTGCTTCTGTCATCAATTTTCCATTATTTCATAGAAAAGAATAAGCACAAATCCTCCCTCTGCATGTTTACCAGGTCTCTAGCGTTTTGGTTTCATTTGTAGGTTTTGGAAGCACAGGTAGACAGTTTATTTAGGATTGAGAATGATTTTTTTTAACATGTTGAGCATGTTGGAGAGGTTATTTCAGGCTGGTGTTAGCACTAAAAATAAAGGGATAGAAGTGAGGACAGTTGGAAAACACTAAGACCATTGTTGTTAGAACTGTGGTTTATGTTATAATTAGACATGAAACATTTCTATTCAGTAATTTTTAAAGTCATAGTTTAAAAATCTAAGCTGTGCACAAAACGATTTTGAGTAGAAATTTGTTAAAATGGTAGCCATTCTGAAGAAATTGTCTATTAGGAATTCTAAACATAATATAAATTAGCAGACATTGCCCCTCAAGATTGCTATTAAAAAACTGAAGTACTTCTTTTTCTTAAAAACAGCTTTATTGAGCTACCGTTCCCATCTATAGTTCACTCATCGAAACTGTATGATTTAGTGGCTTTCAGTATATTTACAGAGTTGTGTAATCTTTACCATAATCAATTATTGGACATTTTCATTTCCCCAGGAAGAAACCTTATTTCCTTTAGCCATTACTTTCCAATCTCCTCCTCATTCCCCACCAAGCCTTAGACAACCAGAAATATACTTTGAGTTGCTATAGATGTGCCCATTTTTTACCTTTTACATAAATGGAATCATACAGTTTGTGGACTTTCATGACTGGCTTTCTCCAATTAGCATGGTGTTTTCAAGGTTCACCCATGTTGTAGCATCTGTCAGTACTTCATTTATTTTTATTCACAAATGATATTCTATTGTACGGATATGCCACATTTTATTTGTTTATCCATTTAATGGATATTGAGCTGTTTTGATTTTTTGGTTAAGAATAAGGCTACTATGAACGTTTGTGTTCAAGTTTTTTATGGACATTGCTGGATCATGTGGAAACTCTGTTTAGTAGTTGAAGTAACTGTCAGACTGTTTTCCAGAAAGGCACAACATTTTACAAGCAGGGCATGTGTGCTCCATTTTTTTCACATTCTCATCTGCACTTGTTAATATCTGTCTTTTTTTGTTGTTGTTATAACCATGCTAGTGATTTTATTTTATTTTTTTAAAGATTATTTACTTATTTATTTATTTTTAGATAGAGGGGAAGGAGGGAGAAAGAGAGGGAGACAAATATCAATGTGCGGTTGCCTCTCATGTGGCCCCCACTGGGGACTTAGCCGGCATCCCAGGCACATGCCCTGACTGGGAATCGAACTGGCGACCCTTTGGTTCACAACTTGCGCTCAATCCACTGAGCTACACCAGCTAGGCATGCTAGTGATTTTAAAGTGGTACCTCATTTGGTTTTGCTTTGGATATCACTAATGACTAATGATGGGCCCTTTGTATATCTTTGGTGGAGAAATGTGTGTATAAATGTTTTACTTTAAAAAAATTTTTTAATGTTATTTTATTGATTGTGCTACAGTTATCTCAATTTTTCCTCCTTTGCCTCCCTCCACTCAGAACCCTCCATTCCCTCAGGCAATATCCCTACCATTGTTCTTGTCCATGGGTCACATGTATAAGTTCTTTGGCTACCCCATTTCCTACACTTTACATCCCCATGGCTATTCTGTGACTACCTATTTGTACTTCTTACTCCCCTCACCTCTTTACCCATTCTCCCATTCTCCCACATCCCCCTCCCATCTGGCAACCATCAAAATGCTCTCTGGATCCATGATTCTCTCTCTGTTGTTCTTCTTTGTTTAGTTTGTTTTTTAGATTCAGTTGTTGATAGATATGTATTTATTGCCATTTTATCCATAGTTTTGATCTTCTTTTTCTTAAATAAGTCTCTTTTACATATCTTAAAACAATGGTTTGGTGATGATGAACTCCTTTAGTTTTTTCTTCTCTGAGAAGCTCTTTAACTGTCCTTTGATTCTAAATGATAGCTTTGCTGGGTAGAGCAATGTTGGCCTATAGGTCCCTGCTTTTCATGACTTTGAATATTTCTTGCCAATTCCTTCTTGTCTGCAGACTTTCTTTTGAGAAATCAGCTGAGCATCTTATGAGAACTCCCCTGTGGATGCTTGCTTTTCTCTTGCTGCTTTTAAGGTTCTCTCTTTAACTTTGAATTAAAGTTATTAAATTAAAATGATGATGTGTCTTGGAGTCGCCTCTTTGCATCCATCATAATTGGGACTCTTTGTGCTTCCTGTACTTGCATGTCTATTTCCTTCACCAAATTAGGGAAGTTTTCGTTCTTTACTTTTTCAAATAGATTTCCAGTTTCTTGCTCTTTCTCTTCTCCTTCTGGCATCCCTATGATGTGACTGTTGGAACTATTGAAGTTGTCCCAGAGGCTGTTTATATGATCCTCGTTTTTAGGAGTTCTTTTTTCTTCTTGTTGTTCTGATTGGTTATTTTTTGCTTCCTTATGCTCCATGTCATTGACTTGATTTTCAGCTTCATCTACTCTACTGTTGTTTCCCTGTAATTTGTTCTTTTTTTCAATCAGTGAATCCTTCATTTCTGACTGGATCTTTTTTATGCTGTTGAGGTCCTCAGTAAGTTCCTTGAGCATCCTTATAACCAGTGTTTAGAACTCAGCATCTGATAGATTGCTTAGCTCCATTTCATTTAGCTCTTTTTCTGGAGTTTTGATCTGTTCTTTCATTTGGGCCATGTTTCTTTGTCTCCTTATTTTGGCATCCTTCCTGTGTTTGTTTCTATGTATTAGGTAGAGCTGATATGACTGCTTGTTGTGGTAGTGTGACCTAATGTTGCAGGTGTCCTATAAGGGCCAGTGGCACAGCATCCCCTATAACGCCAGCTGGTTACTCAAGATACGCCCTTCGTGTGGGCTGAATATACTCTCTTCTTGTAGTTGAGCCTTGATTGCTATTGGCAGGTCAGTGGGAGAAATTTACCCAGGCCAGTGAGCTGTAAGGACTGGTATGGCCACTGTCTAGCAACCTTTGTCTCCATGGTGATCAGCTGTGTGGGAGCAGGATGGTGGTATTCCAAAATGGTATGTAGCTCTCTACTGGGTGGGGAGGCTATGGGGTTTCCTGGGTGGTGCAAGCCAAGGTCAGCCCTCACCTGTGTTTTGCCCGTAGCCACCCTGCCTGAGCTACAAAGCTATCTGACATGGTTGCTACTTATGCTGGGCTTGGATATTCCCAGGTGAAGCCAAGCTGTGAATTTAGGCTGGTTACTGCTAGTGTGAGGCCTGGGGCTACTTAGCAAGTGGTATGGGGGCTGGGGGCTCACTGAGGCCAGCTATTGCTTATTTGAGAGGATTTAGGAAGCTGTGAAATGTGAGCCAAGACCAGCCATTCATAGGAAAAGCAGCTTGGGTGGGCCCATAAGTTGGGTGGAGTCTCAGGGGATCACCAGGGTGGAGCAAACAGTGTTGGCCAGGTTGATGGAGTTTCAGATATGGTACCAGTATGCTGACTGTCCTGGCTCTGTTGGGGGAGGGTTCAGAAAATGGACAATGGCATCTGCCCGCCCTTCTCTCTGGGAGAAAGCTGTCTCCCAGCTCCTGCCTTGATGCCAGACACTTCATTTCTCCCAGTATGCCACTGGTGCCTTTCAAGCTGCTACCCTGGTGCTGAGGGGCACTGCCTGGGGCTCCAGAAGTTTCTTCTACTGACTCAGTCCCTGCTGGTTTTTGCATCCAGAAATTATGAGGACTTATCTTCTTGGCAGTGGAACCCTGGCCTGGTGGACCTGGGGTGGGCCTGCGACTCCTCCCTCCCAAGATATTTCTCCTGAATTTTTATCCATTACACATGGATGTGGGACCAGCCTGTTTGTGTGTCTCCTCCCCTCCTACTAGTCTGGATGGCTGTGGTTTCTTTAATTCTGTAGTTGTCAAACTTCCATTCAACTCAGTTTCTGATGGTTCTGAGTGATGGTGGTTCTGTATTTTATTTGTAATTTTGATGCGGTTTGTGCGGAGGCTAGCCGTGTTTACCTATGTCGCTATATTGACTGGAATTTCTTGACTGCTTTTAAATTAGGTTACTTCTTTTTTATTGTTGAGTTATAATTGTTATTTATATATTCTAGACCCCAAACCCTTATTACATATATAATTTGCAGATATTTCCTCCTGTTCTCTAGGTTGCCTTTTCAGTTTCTTCATAGTGTATCTTTGAAGCTGAAAACCTTTTAATTTTGATGCAGCCCATTTTATCTTTTATTTGTTGTTGTTACGATGTTTTAAATGTCTATCAATGTATCATATGAGTACTTTTGAAAATGATTTCTGCGTATTTCTTGATTTTTGCATTAAGATCTAGTCATGCTATAATTTTATAAACATTGTAAGACTGATAAAAATATGAACAGCAATTTTTAAGGTTTTCTTTTACTTTTTAAAATTTTAAATTTATCTGAAAATTTTGTTACAGCTCCATAGTGTCAACCCTTCTTGCTCTTATGGATGGATTAGACAATAGGGGTGAAATTGTTGTTATTGGTGCTACAAACAGACTTGATTCTATAGATCCTGCTCTCAGGAGACCTGGTCGTTTTGACAGAGAATTCCTTTTCAACTTGCCTGATCAAAAGGTAAGAGTTTCTGTTTTTGATATACTGAGATTTATTTGTGATTCAATCATGAAAACATATATCAACTTTGAGAGTGGCATGTTAGGAATTTTCATTTTAAAATTTTGGGGCAGCAAAATTTTATGCTTATTTTATGTTATGGGGCAGCATAGTTAATTACTTTTTAAAATCTTGTAATTATTAATCTTTTAATCTTTTGTCCATTAAATGTTATCAGAAGTTTATCATTTTTAGGGAATAAGAAGAAAACTCTTGGTTAGGTTACTCTAGATGCTTAGTTACTCTTTTCATTAGTTCTCCAGATTTTAGTAATTATCTTGTGTGGCAAGTATATGTTTCCAGTTAGCCAAAGTAGCTTTGTTCCTGTAAAAATAACATTTGTAGAACATTGGTCAGTTTATGTATAAGAGCCCAATATGCAATTTTTCCTAGAAATGACTGTAACATCATATTTAATTAAAAGCAGCATGTTATTCATTATAGTGTAGTTTTTAAAAGAATGTGTAATTAAAACAGGGCAGTGTATATTCATTGAGTATGCAAAATGTTATGTAGTATATTATGCAAAGTTCTTTTTTCCTAATTCTACTTGAAATTGGTATTATTATTTTTTGTTTGACCAGTTTAATCATTGACTGTTTCTTCACTAGGAACTTAAGTTTGAGAGGGAGAAACATAAAATAACCTGTTAATTATTAGCATAAAATAGCACATATCTCCTCTGTGCAGTAATGCTGCTTAATTTCTTTTTTTTCCTCCTCCATTATCATCATCAACAGCACTATAATTATTGTTATAATGGTTAAGTGTGTGTTTATGAGTCCTTAAAAATGATGGGCTTGAATTTGCCTTTAACTCTTAGTAGAGGAGGCTCCTTTTCTGTTAGGGGAAGCCATATGATTTATTCTTCTGTATTCGGTATAGAATAAGGTACATAATGAAACGTTTCTTGACTTAAATAGTTTTTTCTTCATTCTATTTCTTGCCTGTATGATAAAGAAAGGAGACTGATTGATTATATAGAGAAAGAGCAAGGCACTTAAATAGCCTTAGAGACCTTATAATAACTTTGACCTTAGGTAATTAATTTTATTTCTCTAAACTTTTACTTATTTTGTGAATGAGAAGATAAGAATAGATCACCCTGGTTGGTGTGGCCCATGGATTTAGCATCGGCCCGCAAACCAAGGGGTTGATGGTTCGATTCCTTGTCTGGGCACATGCTTGGTTGTGGGCCAGGTGCCCAGTTGGCGGCATGTGAGGGACAATCAATTGATATTTCCCTCCCTCTCTTTCTCCTTCTTTTCCCCCCTCTTTAAAAATAAATAAAACCTTAAAAAATAAATTAAAGGTAAGAATAGATCTTTTTTGAGATCTCTTCCTGCTTAATTTTTTTTATGTGTTTCTGGTTCACTAGGGTCTTGTATAAGCTGTGTCTGTACAATGAACTCTGTAGATTCCTAATGTCCTAGTCTAGAATCTATAAGCTTGTAGGATATTTCTTTTGGACCTTGACTTTTTAGTGTCTGTTTAAGATACTTCAAGGTGGAAGAAAATAAATATCACGTCATTGCTTTATTTTTTGGTAGCCGAACACCTAACTTAGAACTTGGAATTGAAGCAATAGCTATTGATTCCAGGTTTTGTTTACTTTTTTAGCAAGATTTTTCTGGACAGCTTGAAAGTTGTTCGTTTTGTTTTGGTAGAGGTCTCCAAATTCCTTATCAAGCCAGTAAGATTATAATCTTGGTTATAATTCTTTTTTTCATAGTCTCAAGAAGCTCAAGTAGTAGTGTTGAGGGACACAAGTGTATTCAAGTTTTTCCTTGAAAGAAGGCAAATGTGAAAAAAATATTTCTGATATGACCTTTTCACGGTGGTGGTATTAGCTAATTATGGATTTTTATACTTCAGTGTTTCTTTTTTACTGTGGGGGAAAAAAGATGTTAAAAGTTTTGATTATGCTGTTTTGAAGAAATCATGGTAAAATGGCTTAAACCTTTAATTTTTTTCAATGAATTCCATTGATATTTACTTTGTTATGTATTAAATGCTGTCCATCAAGCACAAGGAATCAGGAGGCTTTGGCTAGAAATGAATGGCAAAGATTTATTCTAGGTTCCTAGGATTTGCGAATCAAAAATACAACTAGGCAACACACCCAGAGTGTTCTGAAGAAAGAAAGAAAATCTGAGAGTTCTTATTTTAAAAGCTATATTCTTGAGAAGAATCAGTCCTGCATTTTTAGCTTCTGCATCGGCCTAAGATGGTAATCTTCCAGATATCAAGTGGTGTGGATAGTGGGTATCAAGGGGTCAGGACTGGTGAACAGTTTCCTCGTGCCTCAGCCTACTTGATTTTAGTAATTTAGCAGCTTGACTACAGTGACTCCACTTTATTTCTTCACTATTTTCTCAATGCCAGAGCATCAACTAACACAAGATAATATTGTGCATTATATTTCATTACTTAATTGAAAACTTTTTTAAAATTTTAAATTATTTGTTGTTTAGCTCACTGTCAATCATACTTTATGCATATGATAGAACCAGAGGTTCTATGAAATCTGTAAAGTTCGTCTAAAAGTTATGATTATTATAATACAAAGTTTCTTATTCATATATATTCAGATAGTCAAAATGATGTGGAAAAGTAAAATTTAGTTTTGAAATCTGTCTGTCCTAGGTCAGTCACTTAGTCATATGTGCCACTAGTCAAGTGTCAAGTTCCTTCACCTCGCAGAATATTAAACACCTTAGTTTGTGAAGTGGAGGCATGATCTCTACTACATAGCTCACAGAGTTATTATGGGAATCAGAGTTGATGCAGAAGACAAGATATTTAAATTCATTAAAAAGAAACATTTGCTTTTCTGAGATATAGCCTAGTCCGTAATTTGTTCCAGAAAAAACACTTGAAGGTTGATATATTTTATTAACTTGTACTTCTTTTTTTAAGACAAGAAATTTATTTACTTGTGTTTTCCTTTTTAGGCAAGAAAACACATACTACAGATTCATACCAGAGACTGGAATCCAAAATTGTCAGATGCTTTTTTAGGTGAATTGGCTGAAAAATGTGTTGGTGAGTGCTACTATTTGAATTCTTTGGTTGTCATTGTTTGCTCTGTTCAGCCTTCCTTTCCCCTTATGTTTGGAATGTGAATGAGTATAGTTAAGTCTTTGTGCAATGGATGGCTCTACCTTTAAATGTAAAAATTATTTTAAATTTTTTACTTGAGGTATGGATACTTCTAAATTAGGATTTTAGCTGCCATTAGGTGATTGACTAACAAATCTCAGTAGTAATATTCCTTTCAGCAAGTGCTGGATTTTCAAAATGTTACTACAGTGTTTCCTTTTAAGAATTGTCCCCTTTCAGAAATTTTACTAAGAAAAGTAAGTATAAATTTGAAAGATAAAGGTTCACATCTAAGGCAGGACTGTGTAGTCTTTTACTCTGCAGATTTCATGATGGACCATCTTCGTGAAGTTGAGTGAGAGGAATCTTCAGAAAACATATTTAATGGTATCTGCTAGTGTTTCCCCAAATACAGGACTTTGCAGTGTAATGTTAAGGTATTCACAGAGTGGAAGATCTCCCCACAGAGTGAACGAGTGCTACAGTCTTAAAGGGGTGTGGTGAGAGTATTTTATTGCATACATGACCATACATAGGAGATACAGTTCAGGGGTTTTGGCTCTAATCAGGTCTGAAATAAAATGAATGCATATTTAAGCAATGAAGTATACACATATGTATTTTTTCCTTCATTCTTTTTCCATCTTTTGTCTATTTTCCTCTTGGTTTTCTCAAAGATATAAATTAAAAAACCTCTCTCCATGAACTTTTAAAACATTATGAACACCCCAAAATAAGTCCACTAACAGTTAACAGCCTATTTGGAAAAAAACTTTAAAGTTACCAAAACCAAAAAGAACAAACCTAGTGAGAAACAAATCATTGTGATCCACCATCAAATAATTAAAACTTAAATAGAACATTAGTCCATTCAGTTAGCTACATCCGAATTATCCTCTTCATCCACAGGGACCTCCATCTCCGAAGCAGCATCTCTCAACTTTTGAACCTCAAAGACCTCGACATCTTCTGGTGAGGAGAAAACGTAATTCTCTCCAGCACTACTCCAGTTTAAGCTTTGCCTGGTATCAGAGAGCATGCGCCAAACCCATTTCATGTACATTTGGCTTGACCTTCACAAAGCCCTGTGCTGCTATGGGAGAGGGTGGTATTTGATGCAGAATCCAGTCTTTTTCCATTTTGAAATTTGACCCCTTTTATTTCATGCTATTTTTATGATATTGTATTAGAGTACAGAGCAGACTGGGAAAGTCTTTCTAGATTCTTCTGTGAATTTGTCACAGAATGATCTTTAACTGAAAAAAGCAGAAGTCTTCAAATAGTTTTAGAAACTCCCTAAAACATATGTATTTTAAAATGACTTTCTATTACCCTATCTTCCATGTGAAATATTATATACTCTAATTCTTCATTCTAAATATTAGAATCTCAGTTTCCTTTTTCATTTCCAAAGACCACTACATATCATTTTTTCAAGTGATTTATTTTAGCTTTTAGTCAGTTCCTTAAGTTAAAAAATTTTAAGACATAATTTCCTATAGGGACTGAAAAACTTCTCTTGCCTTTTTTGGGGTGGTAGTGGTTTAGAATCTGCTTATATATACACCATTTTTTTTTTCTTGGAGAAAGACATAAAAGTCCATTATAATTTTTGATTATGCTTTTGATTTGTGATGTTTATTCCATTAAAAAAGCCCAATTCAAATGTAAAAATTAAATGCAGGTCTTCAAACATAAATGAAATAGTAATAAATTTTAAATTCATCATGAACTTATCACTTTTTGTAACCCAAACATGTTTTAACATGTACGGGTTCAGTTTGTGCCTAAGAAAGAACATGCAGTATTGATGAACTACTGCAAAGATAGCTGACCTCTTGTTAGAGGCTGTGGATTTGGTAGCTTTTACCTTTAAATAAATTCCTAAGTGCTTGGAGGTGTTTGCATGCATAATAGGTGTGATTTTTAAGTAGTGTTCAAATAATTTTGGTATCCAGGACATGTGCACAAATAGTAGGAGCTTAAGGTTAATGAGGAGCTTAAACCTAATAATCTTTCTTGATTCGTTTTCACTAAGAGGGCCAAAACGAATGGAAGTGTATCATTGAGCCATCTATCTTGTGAGCCTTCAGTATGTTTGATGTTTTACTTAAAGAATAACTTACAAAATTTTATTATTGCCTATTTCTAGTCTATAACCGCTTTGGATAGCTTGTATTTTCAACTTCATACAAATTTTCATCTTAATAGCAATATTTAAAAATGCCTTTTCTTTGGTATCTAGATATTTGGGTTCATCAGAGTATTAGAATTATAATGGTAGAATTAGTATGGTTATGGAATTGTAATGGTAGAATTCATTAGTACCATTGTAGTGATAGAATTAAATGGTTATGAAATGTTGGGTTTTTTCCTTAACATCAGCTTTTAACTTTCAAAAGACAATAGTGTATTTTTGGTATTTCTGCAATAATTATATCATCTATTTTTCTAGACTAGGACCCTTTTGAGAGTGAAAAAATATGCTCTTAATTATGACAAGACGAAGCCTAAAGTAGGGCATGACGTCACCTGAAATATAACCTATTTAGCCATAGTTTTGATGTACTTTTAATTCTGTTTTCGAGTCTCATAATGGAGGTATATTATTAATGCAGTAGGTCTTAATTTTTTTGTGTATCAGACTCACTTGTAAAACTGCCTCAAAATGTACATTGATAATATTAAACATGAGCAGAATCATGATCATTTGTAGCATTAAACATGATCAAAGAGATTCTGATTTACTAAGTTTGTTGGGAGTCTGTTTTGTTTCAGTTTCATCATTTATTCAGATGAGTAGTCAAGGTTGAACACCACAGATAAAACTAATAATTCTCATTCACAAGAAGATAAATCCTTTTTTTTATAGTCTATTGTTTATGATCATCCATGTGAAAATTTACTTCTTTAAATGGGATTTATTATTATTTTTTTTTTAATTTATTTTTTTTTAGATTTTATTTATTTTATTTTTAGAGAGAGGAGAAGGGAGGGAGATAGAGAGGGAGAAACAGCAATGTGTGGTTGCCTCTCACATGGCCCCCACCAGGGACTTGGCCCGCAACCCAGGCATGTGCCCTGGCTGGGAATCGAACCGGGACCGTCTGGTTCCCAGCCCGCGCTCAATCCACTGAGCTACACCAGCCAGGGTGGGATTTATTATTATTGAGAAGCGTTTATGTTATCTTTAATAAATTAAGAAAATGAATAATACATTGTAATTATGTATATTATTAACATTATTATGTCAGACATAAATGTTATGACAACATTTACTATATAAAATACCTTTCAGTGTTTTTTTCATTTTTTCTGAGTAATTTTTTTTTCGGTTTTGCACTCAAAATTAGATCCCATATAGTATGTTCACTAGCTGTGAATGTACTTTCAAAGAAGAAAGAGAAGTGTGGTTGTTTATATATCGAAGATAGTTTATTCTTCATCTGAAATGGATTATTTCATTAAGTATTTATAAATGAGCTGGTGTTCTACAGTTATTTTGTTGAACTAATTTTAATGGCTATGTATGGCACGGGAAAAGATACTTTTTTCCAGGGTTATTCACTGAGAAATAGAAAAAAAAATGAAGAGTAATGGTAAACTTCGTTTCCTGCAGAATTATTTGGGAGATGGATTGCTGTCACGGGACTGTGTTAGTGCTTGGTCTGCTTACAGTTGTCTGTGAATTAAATTCTCACAGGTCACATTAAATTTCTCCCTAACTCTGAGTAATGTTTCTTAAAGAATGCAATACTTTCTATGTCTTTTTCATAATTTTCACTGAAATTGTTACACAGTGATTAAGTTGCTTTAATAATAAAATTGTTTGAAATTCTTAGGGAAAAAAAAGCTCAGTAGAAATAATTTATCCACTTTTTTTGATAGTGTGTAGTAACCTAACAGTTTTACCTTCCCAAACTATAAGCTTGGAGTTACTATTTTTTCTTTTCATTCATTCTTTTGCTCAAGAATTATTTACTGGATATCTACTGAATGCCAAGCCAGGCATCATTCTCTGTATTTGAGAATCATTAGTGATCAAAACAAATGCCCCTACTCTCAGAGCTCACACTGCAGTTAGGGAAGGCAGACAATAAACCTAATAGGTAAATGATTAGGTGGTGAGTTCTATGGAAAACAGAGACCAGGCTAAAGAGGATTTTTCTGTTATTTGTAGGACTTGATGAACAGGATCATGTATCTTACTGATAATAGGGATATAGTTCACTGTAGATGTGTGAGTCACTAGCAGTTTAATTTATACGGATGTGTCCCTTAATGTTCTTTATTCTACCAGTTAGTGTAGGGCCATTTCTTCTCTCCTCTTAGTGTTCTTGTCAAATCACTAGTTTTATTTCAGTATTTTAGTATTCATTGAGATAATTTTGAGGTATAAAAAGATAAACCTGATACTACTTTTTGAAGATGTTAGGGACTAATGTTCTATAACTAGTTCCCATGGTCCTCCTGCTGGCATAATTGATAAAGGTGGCCAGATGCAAGTTTAATTGCTAATGTAAAAAACAAAGTGGTTAGTTTGAGTTTTCTTTTTTTTGTGGTAAGGACCTAATAGTTCATGTATTTTGTATGTATTTATTGCTTAAATGAGTGAAATGACTTAAAAGCACTGGGGCCTTGATATGTTGTTTAACTATTATAATCATTTAAATACGGGCAATGGATAATGCCCTTGTTGGTATGACCCTTAGAACTAGATGATGTCATTTTAAGCTAAACACACACACGTATATAATATAAAGTTAATGTGAAAAATTAATGAATTCTTACTCTCTTTAATACCTTTGGAACTATCAGAGATGATCACAACTTTAAAATATAATTTTGGGGGTAATTAGATAATAACTAGAACAGCTCTGTGTTTGAAGTTTCTGCTTATATACTGCTTTGTACTACTCTATTATATGTGTTTGGAAATTAGTAATATTGGAAAAATTTATAGGTAAGTGTAATGTTATAAAGACTGAACTAATGATTGGGAATATTGATGAAGGATTGAGATGAAACTATTATTCTTTTAAAACCTTTCCTGAAGAAAAGTTGTATATTATAATCGGTAGTATTGGCACAAAATACATGATTTGTTTGAATATTATTAGTTCATGTGTTCATTAAAACATTCAAAACATTTTTAGTCTTAATAAGTAAACGATTTCATTAGGTGATTTTAAATGGTCAGATTTCATTTTGCTGATAAAATTACAAATAATTATTGATTTTGTATATTTGCAAAATACGGTTGGTATTTAGAAGAGTGAACCTACCTTTGTTGTCCTTATCCTTTTGTGCATTAGGGTACTGTGGAGCTGACATCAAGGCGCTGTGTACTGAAGCTGCTCTGATTGCCCTGCGGAGACGCTACCCCCAGATCTACGCTAGCAGTCATAAACTGCAGCTGGATGTTTCCTCGATAGTGCTCAGCGCCCAAGATTTTTATCATGCAATGCAGAATATTGTGCCTGCTTCCCAGCGCGCTGTCATGTCTTCAGGACATGCACTGTCCCCCATCATAAGGCCACTGCTAGAAAGAAGCTTCAACAACATCCTAGCAGTCTTGCAAAAAGTGTTTCCTCATGCTGAAATTAGCCAGAGTGACAAGAAAGAAGGTACTATAAATTATTTTTTCATATTGTTAAAATGAAACAAGTACAGGCATAAAGACATTTTGAGTTTCCTCATAAACTAATTCATGTGTTACTCTTTTATATTTGCCATGAATTTAGAAAATATATCTCCGTCATTCACAACTGTGTATTCCAGCCCTGGCATGTTGCCTAGCATATGGTATAGTTGCCTAGTGAATGTTTATAAAAAGAACAAATGAATGTTTCTTCTGTTTATTTGCTCTGGGGACATGCTGACTGTCCTAATGTAGGAGTATTATAATCTTTTGAGAAGTTGACTACACTAACAATGGCTTACATTTATTTTATTATTATAAAGCCCTTGCATACATTGTCATTTATTAATCTTTATAACAATCCTGTGGTGTAGGTACTCTTATTTAATAAAAAAGGAAACTGGGTGACTAAGGAAGGTAGTAATTTACATAGGGTCATTCAGTATGTTCTAGGGCTTTTGCAAACTCAGGGATCTTGACTCCAGGGCCCATACTCTTAACTATGGTGCTAAAGGGATTCTACTCACCAAATATATTTTGTTGTGATTGGCAGGGCAGTCTGCAGTTTGCTGTGCTAATGGAGTAAATTTTTAGTGAGGGAGTAAATTGGACCTGGTTAGAAAACGTATTGAATTCTAGTCTCAGGATTGTAGTTTGGACCTGAGATAAAAAACAAAGCTGCCTTTAAAAATGTCACTCATTCAGAGGAAAACTTTAGGTTCATATGCTAATTAAAGTAAGGCCTACGAACTTCGAAGAAAAAGTAATGTGTTTTAATTATTTTCATTTCCCAATTCCTATTACCCTGTTTAGCATGTGGTCTGTACCAAATAGAAAATTGTTCAATGAATTATACTAACATTGGTAGTACCATATATAGTAAAAACCATCAGTATTCAGTGAATCTCGCTCTTGTAAATTTATTTTTTGAAACTTTATTTTTTAGGGTTGGAGTCTTGTGAACTGTCACATGAATTACTCAATTCCTTAAATTAGTCAAATAGGGAAGGGAATCAGTATTTTATTATGTTTGAGCTGAGTACTTTGCTATAAGTCATGCATTTTTTATCTCTGATTTTTATAACTAAGGATATGTATTTTTTCCCAAAATTTATTATGTAATTTTGAAAAACTTACATTCCCTTTTGAAAATCATAAAAATCTTACATTCCCTTCTGAGAGATTATGATAGCTCCTTTATTTCCATTTGACTGTTTTTTACAGCATTATTATCTTTTTCTCTTAAAATTTTTTTCATAAGTATAGAGTGTGCTTACTTCAAATTTTTCTTTATGTATCAGTGGAGAAAGAAATCCAATTTTATTTGATAAGAATTTTTTTTAGTTATTTAAATATGTTATTCTGGTTTGTTTTGGACTTCAAATATTTTTCTTAGACAAGTATCCTTGTGTATGAAATTATCACTCAAAAGAATTATTTTTCAGGTTGACTTTCACAATATTAGTTGTACTAAATATTTAGCTTCTATTTTTTAAAACGATTTTATTTATTTATTTTTAGAGGGAGAAGTAAGGAGGGAGAAAGAGAGGGAGAGAAACATCAATGTGTGGTTGCCTCTTGCACGCCCCCTACTGGCGACCTAGTCTGAAACCCAGGCATGTGCCCTGACTAGGAATTGAACTGACAACCCCTTGGTTCACAGGCCAGCACTCAATTCACTGAACCACACTAGCCAGGGCAAATATTTAGCTTTTAAAAGCCACGAAAATCCACATCTGCCAGCATAAATCAGTGTCTTATTTTAAAAAGTATATCTTTTTTTTCTCCTTTTTTTTGTGGGGGAACGGTATGATTTCTGTGAATCTTAATTTTTTCCCCATTTCTCCTACACATGTAGCACTGGTTTTTATTGACTAAATTGATAGCACTTTTGATAGATATGTGTGAAGTTCAACTACTAATATTTCAGGTTGTAGTCCTGGTAAATTTTTAAGTAAATTCTCAATAGGGATTTCAGTTTCTGTTAGTCTATTGAACAGTAATGTAAGACCCACATAGAGAAACTAAGGTTACTTGAGTGAGTGCATTTTAAAGATTAGCTTTGTTTCCACTGAATTCCTGACTCCTTACTCAGCTAGTGTAGGTTTTCCTTGAAAAAGGTGTATATGAGTACATGTGTGTGTACCATGTGAAAAAATAAGGGTCAATTTGTTTCATGTCACTTTTGTAAGAACTGACCATAACTCAAGTGCTTTAATCTTTTTTGGGGGGGTTCTCCTGTTCTTTCATTTACAGCATACTGTATTCCTTTGTCTCCCCATTTTGCTGCTGCTTTGTATTTGTTTCTGTGTATTCGGTAGATCTGTTATGTCTCCCAGTCTCGGTAGAGTGACCTTGTGTGGTAGGTGTCCTGTGGCTCGATGGTGCAATCTCTTTGATAAACCGAGCTAGATGCTCCAGGAATGTCCCCTGTGTGGGCTTTGCGAGCCCTCCTGTGGTCATTTTACTGTTGTGCGGGGGCTGATCCCACAAAGCAGAATCTGCTCCAGCGGGGTCTAGTGCCTGCCCCGATCTCTCTCTGCTGTTTGCCGCTTGTGGAGCTAACCAGGTCATGTCTGATGTGGTCTGGAGCCAGCCACTGGACATGGTGGTTCTGGGTCAATTGCCCTATTAATTATACCAGATATCTTTGATGAAATGTACTGGTTTTGGTCAAAATTAACTTAGAGATTTTTAGTAAGTAGCTGAGTATTTTATGAGAGTGCCATTTCTTTTCTAGTCACCTTGTGATCAGTGAAATCTCCCAGATTACATCTTGTAACACTTAAGTAGTTTATAAAGGTAAAAGAATTACATTTGTTTCACTTATAAATTATTCAAAACATTGTAGTTTATCAATTTGCCTGCTCAACCTGTATTATGTAATAGATAATTTATTAGTTAATAACATTTGATTTTTAGACCAATTTTTTTGGCTTTTGTAGAGCTAAATAACTAGTATTAAATGACTTTATAAGCCTCAGTCTTTGTGATTTTTTCATCTTTGAACAGATATAGATACTCTAATTTTAGATGATAGTGAAGATGAGAATGCTTTATCAATTTTTGAGACCAGTTGTCACTCAGGATCACCAAAGAAACAGTCATCAGCTGCTGCTGTACATAAATCCTACCTTCATTTTACAATGTAAGTAATTTATGTCAAATTTCTTTCCATTTAGCATGATTTTTTCTACTTTATGGTTAGAATTATGGTAATTTTTACTTATGGTTCTAACCTTGAGAACTCTGATTTTCTGTTTGGGTGCAATTCTGAAACATATACTGTGTATTTATATATATATATATATTTTGTGTGGTAATAAATTGTTTTTTTGGTCAACTGGAATGATTTTTTTCCTCAACTGATTGTGTGATTTTTATTTAAACGAGGGTGGAAGGGAGGGTTACCTTTAGAAAATCAACTCATGTGCCCAGTTTTATTGCTTTTTATTTGAACTATAATGAACAGAAGTGAAATATTTACCATGGTTGAGAATATTTTAATTTATAATAAGATTCAGATGAGAATTTAGGGACTCTAAGGGTACTTAAAAGATTTTGGATTAGAAATTGCACAGTAATTAAAAAAATAACTTGTTGCTTCTCTGAACTCCCATTAGTTTACACTTTCCTAATTTAGATGTTATGGTGTTTCTATTTACATTCACCTTTATCTATACCAGTGATTTTCAACCGGTATGCCACAAGAATTTTTAAAACATGCAACACCTGACTATTTAGTCAGGGGCACTTGTAGCAGTGATTTCCACACGTGTGTAAACACGCAGTCCTGAGAATTTACACGTTTTGAGCACAGCTCCGTGTGATTCCTGTGTGAGCAAGTGTGGATCATGTCTGTGGGATGGGAATTCTCTAATAGGAATTTGGCAAAGGTGTATCTTAAAATATTCTGGCTTGCTGATCTCTGAATATTGCTTTAACCTGGTCGTGTCTGCCACCAGACGTGAATCAACATCCTGATGCCTTGCTATGAGTAATCCTACCTGTTCTGCTTAATCCCATGAATAATCAATCCAATGTAAATGTGTCTTAATCCCTCTAATAAAACCCCCCGCTGGTCAACCCACGGGGTCTTTCTCCCCAGGTCTTTTCTCCCCAAGATGGGCGATGGTGGAGGAGACCCGTGGCCGCCGGATTTCTTCTCCCCGCGTGTCTGAGATTTATACACGCATTGGTTACGGTCAACCCCGGGTATCGGCAGGACCGATCCACCCCACGACAGGCACTGACCTCTTTTCCCTTAGATTGTCAAATTAAAAAAATGACAACAGCCAACACAACAATGGCTGTCTGGTGTGAATGAATCAAAATTATACCTTTTTTTGGTCAGATTGGTCAAAAAATATATGTATTTTTTGGTGTGCTGTAGAATTTTAGCAGTTTGTGTGTGCCATGAAATGAAAACGGTTGAAAATCTCTGAGCTATATTAAAGCAGCTTATGCTGTGCACTTTAACAGGTAAACGATTTTAATGCTAATCTAACTTTAAATTAAGGGACCAAATAGTTTTCAAATACTAATAGCATCATCACTCGCACTTATGTAATTATCATGAAAGTTAAACGACCATAGTGCTCCGGTCAGGTAGGTCTAATCACACTTTTACTGAAAATGTTGGATTGTGTGTACTTCTAAGTACTTTTTCTTTTGACATATTTTGAACAAATTTAAGTCTTCAACTTGAAGTTTCTCACTCAAACTTACATATAGATTTTGGTAAGATGTTAATTTGATTATTTGCATTGATAACTCTTGCTTGTTTTTCATTTAAAAACATGATGCTAAATTACTTTCATTTACTCTATTTTTCTTTAATATCAAGCTCTTCTATTAGAAACTTTTTCTTTTACTCCAGGTCTTTTCTTTTTTGCCCTCAGGAAAGTTTTCTTAGACTATTTTAGTAATTTTACAGCTCTGTTTCATTGATGGTTAAGGGAAAGCCAAATAGTCATTGTTTTCCCCACCTGGATAGCGTGTGTGTGTGTGTGTGTGTGTGTGTGTATTAATTTGTTTTGACAATTTTATTTATTTAGATTTGAAATACGTGAATGCGGAGTTAAGGAACTATCAGAAAATTTATGTTCCAGTTTAATAAAGCTCTGTTTTCAGTAGAGTGATACAGAAATAGATTTTGATGTGAGAAAACTTCACATGCAATTTTGAGTTTGACTTTTTATTAAGAACTTTGTCTGCCAGTGATTTAATGGGTGTCACTGGTATGCCTCATTTTGTTTGTTTTAGCCTTCCTGAAATTGGCTTAAATTAGCTTCGCTAACATAAGCTTTCTAGTTCTGAATTGACTTTGAGACAGCTGTATCCTGGAGTAAGTTTTTTTTGTTGTAGATGTTTTGATAAGTTTCATTTATTTACTTATCTACCCATTCTGCCCATTTTTATGTGTTTATGACAGGCACTGTACTAGGTGTTGAAGAACATAGGCGTGATTAAGATGTAATGTAGTTCTTACTCTGGAGAAGTTTTTGTTACTGGAGGATGAACATGGTGTTATGGCTGAAGTGTTATGAAAACAGAACTAAGAAGCTTTCATTGGGAAGTCCAGGAGGGCTTCACAGGAGAACTAGTGACATTTGCTGTGTTTTTGAGTATGCAGGGATAGGAGTTAGCATCTGGTGTTTATTACAAACTAGACGTGTGGTATAATATATGATATAAAACTTAGAGCTTTATATGTGATAATTCATATATAAATAATCATATAGTTAATTTGTAGTATCATGATTTTATAGACAATGAAACTGAAGCACTAAGTTAAGCAAATTGTTCATGATCATGCCGCTAGCAGGTGGCAGAACTGGGGCCCGTACTTTATTTCTCTCTCTTATACTATGTGGTTTCCAAATTGATTTCTGAGCTTAATAGGTAGATAGGAAAATTTATTGCTTTTTGGGGTAGGTTGGACAGTGAGATTTTTTACACTTTCTAAGAAATAAGCACTTTAGAATATAGGCCTTTAGTAAGAGCTACACATTTTTGTTGTTATTGTTTGATTTGGGTTGGTTTGGCTCCCAGGATTGGCCTTTCAGGTGCTAGACATGTAGAAAGCATGACTTTCATGCTGGTCTCCAGTAACACTAGCTTGGGCATTGCTGGTGGGCTTCTGTTTTTGGGAATAGTTTCCAAAAACAATGGCAAAACCTTTTATTTAGATTTAAGATGAAATATAAGTAAAGATATTTAAGGTCTATCAGTCTAGCAGAGAACCCTTATTGATGGAAAATAGGTTTTCTTTCTTATTGTATATTGCCATAAGGGGATTAGAAACACAGCTTTCCAAGGTTTTCCAAATGAAAATAGCTTTGTTTTTTTAATTAGAAAGATGATATACTCTATAGAAAATTCAGGTAATAAAGAAGAGCATAAAGAAGAAAATAAAAATTAAAGCCCAAGCATCTGTAGGTAATATTTGTTCAAGTTTTGGTGACCATACTTCCATATTCTCTCTATGCCTATAGACAGGCCCACATATTATTTTATATAAATTATATCCTCCTTTTAAGTTTTTGGATATATCTTGCTTTTTTATCCACTATGTTGAGATTGTTATTTCATGTCAGAATATGTTTGATACCATTCTTTTAAAATGGCTACACCATACTTTATTTTTTGGATGTTCCTTTATTTATATAACCTTACTGATAAAAATTGAAGTTTTCAATTTTTCTCTTTTATAAGCAGTGTTGTGATACACATATTTCTAAGTATACATGTTTTTTTCTTATTTTTTTATCCTCATTTGAGGTTATGTTTATTGATTTTGAGAGAGAGAGAGAGAGAGAGAGAGGGAGAGTGTTGCGGATTCATGGCTATGCAGAATCTGTGGTGACCGTGACCGAATGCGTTTATAAATAATTCTCACACTGGAATATGCAGGAAAAGGGATCCGGGACCACGAGACTTCCCTCTCATCATCTAGGAGAGAGCCCTGAGCCTTGGGTCCAGGGGTTTTTATTGAATATTTGGGGCACAGAGCATCAGATTGGTCTTCATTAACTTATGCATAGATTGTATATTCAGGTCCGGTGGTAGACAGGACCGGGGCGTACATTAAGAGGGTAGATATGTAAATTGAGGGGAAGGGTCTTGTGTTTATCTATAAACATTTGGTCCCGGACATGCATTAGCATAAGTCTTTTGATCCAGGGAGGGGGAATGATCTAGCAAGGCAGTAAATTTTTAAGAAATATGTTAGCCAAATTCCCTATCAGGAAATTCTTTTTCCACAAACATGAATTCATGCATGCCGACTTGGGCCCTCTTTCATGCGGAGGCTTTGCTCACACATGTGAATCCCAGGGCTACGTTTTTCATGTGTGAAAAAGAGTCCTCTTCAGGAGAGAGAGAAAGAGGGTAAAAGAAAGGGAAAAAGAATGGGAGAAACATTGATAATTTGCCTCCCATATATGCCTTGACTGGGGATCAAACCTACAACCTAGGTATGTGCCCTGAGTGGGAATTGAACCCATAGCCTTTGGTATACAGGATGCTGCTTCAACCAAATGAGCCACCTATCCAGGACTAAGTATAGAGAGTATTATTTTTCCTGTATCCTTGTCAATTCAGAGCATGTTTTGTCTTTTTAAATCTTTGACAACCAGATATATGAAAATAACATCTTCCTGTTTTTTTGAATCATTCACTTGTTGTTTCACATATTAATTCAGTTATTTTATCAAAGTGCCCATCATGTGCCAGACATTGTCCTGTGTACCTACATTGTGTCAGTGAGCAAGATGGGCTATGATCCCTGCTCTCACTCAGCTTACATTTTAAAGTAATTTTATTTTTAATTTTTTTTTAAGATTTTATTTATTTTTAGAGAGAGGGGAAGGGAGGGAGAAAGAGAGGGAGAGAAACAGCAATGTATGGTTGCCTCTCACATGGCCCTCACGAGGACCTGGCCTGCAACCCAGGCATGTGCCCTGACAGGGAATCGAACTGGCACCCTCTGGTTCCCAGCCCGTGCTCAATCCACTGAGCTATACCAGCCAGGGCTCAGCTTACATTTTAGATGGAGACAGACAATAATGCATGAAGTGCAATAGATAAAATGCTAGAAGACAAGTATTATGAACAAAGTGGTGTAGAGAATGCTAAGAGATAAGGGCGTTCTTGGGAATGAGATGAATTGCAGATATCTTGGGTATGCATTTTGGTATATATTTCACATAGTTGCCAAATTTAATTTTAGAAAATTATACTTTTCCCACCATCTACTAATAATGGCTATTAAAATTAATTTTTAGTGTATCTAACATGTAAAACCCATTTCTCATTATTTACATTTTCATGATTTTTTATCTGTTAATAACTACCAAATCTTTCTCAAGCCTAGATCACTCTTAAGCTTTAGACCCTGTCCAGCTGCCTATCTCCCTTTTTTGTGCCTTAGATCTTTTAGTGTATACTGAACTGTGCCCCGCCTCCTATGAATCCTATGAGCTGCCATTCATTTGGTTGTCCTAACTAGAATTGGACATCATCCTCAGCTTCCCCTTTGTCTTCCTTCTGTATCTAGTCATTGACCACTTCCTGACTAAATAAAATAAGAAACATCTTAGGTTGTTCCTTCTCACCTCTCTGACACTACTTGTCTAGACTGTCATTGACATTTCATGCCTGGGTTATTACAGCAAACCACTAACTGGTCATATTCCCTCCTGTTTTGCTTTCTTTCAAAATCCCTACCTCTACTGACATACTGAACTAGAATTATCTTCTAAAAACATCTGTAAGATGATGTCATTCCCTTTGCTTAAGCATCTTAATACTTTCTCATTCTCTTCAGTGAACATCCAAATTTTTAACATGGCTTAACCAAGTCCTTCATAGCCTTTCATAGTTAGATTCTCCTTTCTGCTTCCCTTCCATAACTCCCCAGTACCTTTACTCTGTTGCCCTAAAACCTTAAAAGAAGCTGGATGTATGAACTATATCTGTTAGACCAAAGGACCAAGGACTTTTTAGCCACTGGTCCTTTGTATATCCTGTTTTTATTTCTTGGAATTTATCTTCTCTGCCTCCGATCTGCTGTGTTTATGCTTCAGTAACACTGTTCCAGGAAAGCCTTCTGTGAGTTTCTAGTTGGGGTCTCTCGTAGCCCCCTGCACTTAAACAGTGCTACTTATTAAGCACAATGTATTACAGTAATTTGTGTATCTCCTTTTTTCACTAAATACCATTCAGTTATGAGCTCTGTGATAAAAGTGGTATTTTTGGATAACTAGGGCTAAGGCATTCAGCATAGGAAGCATTCTACAGTTGTTAAATGAATGAACATTTTGAAAAATGTTATCTATTCGTATCTTTTTTTTTTTTTTTAATTGCTGCTCATGTCCTTTGCCCTTGAAGGTATTTTTTTTGTTAACACTATGCATATCAGCTCTTTATACAGGGCAAATTCCTGGTCTCATTTCGTTGTTTGCCATTTGGTTAAGGTTGTAATTTTTGAGTCAGAAAAGTTTAGAAATTTTTATGAATTAAATACATGAATGTTTTGTTTTTTCTTATTTATCTCTGTAAATTCATTTTACTTTTCAAAATGAAGATCTGAATCCTCTCTATTTCATTTTCAAATTAGAAAAGAAAGATTATCTAGAAAGAGGGAGAAGGGAAAGGAGCAGACATGCTCCCAAGAGAGAGTACATGCTGGGTCCTTGAGGGTTTTAAAGGCTAGGAGTTTAGGGGAGGTCTTAGGGGAGGATCTCAATAGAATATTCATCAGCTTTATGCTGATGTGCCAAAATGAGATTATTTCCCCTGACTTTATCCATTCTTGGGTGTGGTTGTCATTAATTGGTTTTCTGTTATCTATATCCCTGAGTAGGGTGATATAAGCTATTTACCCTTTGGTTGGGAGAAGTGTAAGCCATTTACTCTAAGTGTTCTTGATTAAGGAAGATAGGATTTTGTGATTTACTAGATGTATGTAAACTGTTGGGCCATTTAAATATCTCAGTTTCCCTGTTCCACTTGTCCAGGCTCTCCAGCTTGTCTCATTTCCTCCCTCAGAGGCTTCCATCCCTGAAATCTTTTAAGGGTAATGAGTGGGACAATCAGTCTTCAGTAACTGCTTCCTGCTGACAAGGGCTATGGTCCCTGCCTGATCTAAGGGAGACATGGAAATGTGGATCTGAGACTGAAACTGAGAGGCTATTACTGATTCTTCCAAAGTAGGATGGCTGGCATCCTCAAAGCATCATCATTTCGAAATAAATTGTATCCAGAAGTTGGTAGCTGCTCCTGAGAGGGAGAGCACTGAGAGCAAGAGCATGTTGAATCCTCCCTATTTTAAACATTTCTTTTATAATTCGTCCCTGTTCCATAAATTTTTTATGCTTTATTTCAGTTATTATGCTTTGTTTTCCAGATTGCCTGTTATCTTCCACTGATCCGTGTTTCTTTGATGTTTTCTACACTCTATTTTGTTCTGTTTTATAATATGTTTTGGTTAAAGTAGGGGACATCTTAACATGATGATGCCTGGGCTTTGTGATTGTATGGATCTGAATGAGAAATTGAAATCAGTTGTACAGTCTTATACATAACCTCTCTGAGTCTTGGTTTCTTCATATGTTTAATAGGTGGAAACTATGTATAACATAGAATCATTAAGGAAGTAAAATAAGAAGTTTTTATGAAGTGCTGTTCCTAAAACAGTTTTAAATATTCTGAGATTGGAGCTAACATATTTTTCCAAAATTTTCTTGACTATTCTTTTAGATAATGTTGTGTATAAGTTTTAAGTCTCCTTCTCTCAAATTCTTTTGGGATTTTGATTTGAAATTTTAAATGTATAAAATAAAATATTATAAAATATATTTATTTAACTTTAGTTAATTATAAAGGCATTAGAAAGAATTGACTTCTTTATAGTCAGGCTCATGTTATATCCTATACAATTTCATACTTTAATATTTGTTCTTTTGTTGTTTGTATTTTTGCAATTATAAATAGGATCTTCTTTCCTTTTTTATATAGGTTCTTGATGGTGTTTTGGAAATCTTTGATTTCTCTATTTCCATTTTTTTAAAAAATAACATTGGGGTGCTTTATTTTTGAAAATTTTATTTATTTTTAGAGAGAAGGGAAGGGAAGGAGAAAGAGAGAGAGAGAAACAGCAGTGTATGGTTGCCTCTCACATGGCCCTCACTGGGGACCTGGCCCGCAACCCAGGCATGTGCCCTGACTGGGAATCAAACCGGTGACCCTTTGGTTCCCAGCCTGTGCTCAATCCACTAAGCTACACCAGCCAGGGCTGACCATGGATAATTATTGTTAATAACTGAATCACAGTGACTGAAGCATTTTCCAAGTTCACATATGTGGTGTGATACCCACATATTTTTACTTTCTTTTAGAAGAGATTTTTATACTTTTACATCTTAGTTATTAATATGGTCAAAGAGATCAACATTTTAAAACTAGTGAATGAAAAATGATTCACTGTACTTAACCAGATAGGAATGTTTTATTAATTTGGAGTTAGTAACGTTCTTCTGAAATAAATATGTTGCCTAATATTTCATATTCATCTTCAGAATGTATGGTTTCAAAATAATTACTATGTCTTACATGTATTGCAGGTCACCATATCATCAGCCAACCTCTTACAGGCCAAGATTATTGCTGTCCGGAGAACGAGGCTCAGGTCAAACTTCTCACCTTGCTCCAGCACTTTTGCATACTCTAGAAAAGTTCTCTGTGCACAGACTAGATCTCCCAGCACTTTATTCAGTTAGTGCCAAAACACCTGAAGAATCATGTGCACAGGTAGGTTTGTACCATATCAGAGCGCTTCCACCTTTCTTATTGTTTATGTCTCTGTAGTATTTATAGATACAGTTTTTTCAAAGAACAGTATTATAAATAATAACTTTTTGTTGCTTATTTGTTACATAATATTAAGTTAAAGGATCATTTTGATGCGTAACATTTTCCAAAGTCAGCTCATTGTTTTTATCATGATACTTAATTCCTTTCTGAATTTTAATATCCTGTTTCTTAAAATTTAATTAAACAGTGGAAAGGGGGCTTCTTTGTCTTTTTCTGACTCTTTTCAAAGCTGTGGTTTCAGAGCCTTTTCTCTCTGTACTGAGAGCCTTATTATAGGAAGGGAAAAGATATCCAATTTGAGATGCCAGGACTTAAAATTTATATAGAAATATGATATCACTTTAAAAATTTTATCTAATAGTATTAATAGTGAAAATATGTTTGATATTTGATTTTCAACTATATTTGCTTGTTGTGAAGCAAAGTTCTAGTGGGGCTGTTTATATTGAGGTTTTAATATATAGCTATGAATATATTTTAACTTTGTCATGTGGTAGCTAGAGGTTAGGGGAATACGTTTTGTGAGCCAAGGGATCGCATCTTCACCATTTCTGTCTCTGACACAGTGACCAGCTCCTAGTAAGTGCTCGCTGAATGTTTGAATACTGTTTCTTATAAATAAATTAGAAGAATGTCACTTTCACTTTGATATATATCTTACTTTTAGAGATTAAATGACTAGAGTAGTAACACTTAAGATCATTGTATACAATTTTAATGGTTTTTTTTTTTTCAGTTAACTTTGGTAAATATAATGGTACATATTTATATACTATGTTATTGAAAACCATTCTCCAATTTGTAGCAAGAAATATTTTTTAAACATTTAAAGTATTTTTCAAAAAGTTTATAGTTTAATTTCATCTCACTTTCACTTAGTTCTTTGTGTACAAACATCCTAGCAACACTTTGCTATTTATAAAGCTCTATTTAAAGGAGTTCTTTCCCTAAAACCCATGTACTTAATTTAAAAAAAAAACTATATACCAGTAATTTGCTCCAATTTTTATACATTCAGTTCATTCCTGTTCTGTTTTCCAATGATGTTGATTTATGTGTTTGCTTATATATTTCCTATTTAGTGAGGCAAAGTTTGTATGTAAGTGAGACAATTACTCAGGACCATTTAAAATAAATCCAAGTGGTTTTATTTACAGGAAAATATAAATTAACAAAATTGACCCCAGAGGAAAGAGAACCTAAACAGACAAGACACTAGCTGTGGAAGAAGAAATTGAGTGTCAAAAAAGGCGCTAAATTCAGATAGTTTCAGAGGTGAATTCTTTTAATCTTAAAGGATAAGATCATTTTGATGTTATTTAAACTGTTCCAAAGCATAGAAAAAGAAAGGAAAGAAAGCTATAAAATCAACAAAAACAATAATGATAAAGCTTTGAAAGAAATACAAAGAAAACTGTAGACTAATCTCATGCAGACTATAGTCATAAAGTAAATATTACAAATGGAATTTAGTAGCACATCAGTAGAGTATATACCATTATTAAGGCATGCAAAACTGATTCATTTAGACATTGAGAGATAATATTGGAATGGACACATTGAAGTTATAATTATTTGTGAAATGATTGGAAAACTTACAGTATCAACTGCAAAACTATTAGGGACAATAAGAGAATTCTGTAAGGTGAACACTTTCAAAGTTAATGTTTTAAAATCAATAGTATTTTTTTATATAAACAATAACAAGTTAGAAATACAATGGAAGAAGAGGTCCCATTTAAAATAGCAACTAAATTTACCTAGGAATTAACTTAAACAGTTAATTTTCAGGCCTAAAAGAAGAAATCTAAAAATTCATTTGAGGAGGACAGTTGAGATAATGAAAGACATACTCTGTTTTTAATTATGTACTACAATTCAAAGTGTGGCCTTAAATTGCACAGATAAAAATCTCAGCTACTTTGCTGATTGGTTCTGGCCTTGCACAAGTTGCTTAACTTCTTTGAGCCTTAATTTGGTCATCTGTAAAATGAAAATTATGATACCACCTAAGTTGTGATAGTTTTTTGGGGGGAGAGGGTTGTGATTATTAAAATAAGCTTGTCCAACTCTGGCTGGTGTGGCTCAGTTGATTGAATGCTGGCCTGCGAACCAAAGGATTCCCAGTCAGGTCACATGCCTGGGCTGTGGGCCAGGTTCCCAGTAGGGGGCCCATGAAAGGCAACCACACATTGATGTTTCTCGCCTTCTCTTTCTCCCTCCCTTCCCCTCTCTCTAAAAATAAATAAATAAAATCTTAAAATAAAATAAGCTTATCCAATAAGCTTGGCATGCAGTACCAAACTAGCTCCTCTCACAACTAATGGCTGGTCAGACACAAAATTGGAAAGCTGTGAGTTCTAACTTAATTTATAAATTAAGTGCAATCTCAATGATCATTTCTCCCAAATTTAAAAAAGAAGTTAAAAAAGAACTTTGTGTTTCCTGTAGATAATAAACAATGAGCATAGCATGGCAAATTCAAGAGGAAAAAGTGTAGCGAGGGAGCCCTGCCAGGATTTAAAAGATGCAATAGAAGTAGAGTAATAAAGAATTTGTACCTGTGCAGGGATAGATAGACAAAGTAATAAAACAAAAGAGATAATTCACTTAGGCCTGTGTAGAAATGAGAATTTAGTATCTGATGATGATGGTGATGATGATGATGACATTTCCTATCAGGAGATAGAATAGATGGATTATTTAGTGATTGGTCTTGGAAAACTGGCTGGCTCAACGAGGGAAAAAGAAAAAAACAGACCAAACTAGGTTTCATGTCTTTTTCTGTGGCCTATAAACAAATCTAGATTGGCAATGGAAGTATAAATTGCACAGATTTAAAAGTGTTAGGAGAATTCACAAGGTCAGTACATTTATCATCTTGTTTATGAGAAAATAATTTGTAAGCAATGAACAAAATCCAGAAAACATTAAGATAGGATCAAATTTTACTTTATGTAATTTTAAATTACACATGACAAAAAAAACTCTTTAAATAAAATTAATAGTCATAATCTGGTAAAAAGTGTATTTGTAGCACACATGTCAAGGACAGTTTTCCTAAACATAAAAAAAGTGTTTATGTCAGTAAGAAGAAATAGTAACTAATATTAAAACTGGCAAAATAGGAGCATGCCATTTAGGGAAAAAAGCAGATTTTAAATCAGTCTACCTAAGAACAATCTACTTTGTGTTAAAAAAACTTAAACATTTTATTTTCATGCTTATATATAAGTGGAAATTTTATCCCCCCAAAAACCTGTTAATAATCATTGCTTTGGCTTGGGGGAAGGGATTTGGAGGATTGGGAAAATAGATAAACTTTGTTATTTTAGTTTATACTTTGCTGTACTGTTTGGAATAGTTTTTTTTCTTGTTACATGTATATTTGATAGTACCAAGCAAAATAAAGGTAGAATCATGTTGAAAGAGGAACATTTTCAAAGTGAGAAGCTATTCTGTTTATCATTGTTCCTTATGGCTAATATGTGCACATTCACGCACTACTGGCTTACGTAGGTAAGGAAATACTTCGGAGGCATTGTAGTAAACTGAATGTTGATGCTACTGGGATCCTAGAATTTTTTTCCTGATTCCTAGTTGGATCATTGGACTAAACTTGAATTCTAACTTCATACTCCTTGGTCTCTTCCACATTTCTTGGCTTTTACTACTTTTTTTGGTCACGTGGGTGGAGAAGATGACGAGAGGTGTCACTTGGTAGTAGAAAACAACAAAAGCCCACCATTTATTGTTTTGGTTGTGTTACACTGAATCTACTACATGAAGATATCTCATCTTCTCTGCTTTCACCTGTAAGCATCTGGGTTAGAAATAGAGCTAGAGCTTCTTCTTTAGTGACCACCACCTGGGTGTCCAGTCTGCAGAGGAACTGAGTCAGAATTTTGTAGTCAAGGTAATTGAAGCTCAGACTTCCTCTGAACCAGAGACCAGTTGAACTGTCCTGGTTAATCTCTCTTTGTATCTTTTATTTTAAATTTATTGATTTGAGAAAGAGAGAGAGAAACATTAATTTGTTGTTCCACTTACTTATGCATTTATTGGTTGATTCTTGTGTGTGCCCTGACCGAGGATTGAACCTTCATGTATCGGATGGCGTGCTAACTAACTGAGCTACTTGGCCAGGGCTGACTATTTGTATCTTAAGTGCATATTTAAAATTATTTAAAATTCCTGAACATAATACTGTCTCTCTTTAAAAACTTCAAAAAGAAGCTATTATATAATGAAACTGAGGAACTTATTTTTAATTTGTAGACCTTGGCACACCTGCGTATAAGTAGGTTTAAGAGTCCTAGGGAAGAAAGTGCATGAGTCAGGTGCTGCAATGCTTGGAAGATTAAAAACCTGTCTCTCTATACTTCTATTTTTTCTTTCTTTTCTTCCCATTTGCCTTACTTCTCTTGGGAGCTAGTCCTCCTATAGGCAAGATTATCTTGAAATAGATGTGGAACATAAGGATTCAGTCTGTGGCAAATTATTTTCCTGTGCTCTTCTCTTTTTCTAGTCTCTAAGATACAAATTGAAATTGGCTACTAAAATCTGTAAACACGAACATGAAAGCTTATCTTAAAGGGAAGAAGTCCTACATCACCTTTAAAAGGCTGTATTTATATGTGAGATAAGGTGGAAAGAGGGAAGAACACTATTTGATATTTCTTTATACTGTGGGAATCATGTTTACTTCTCTTTCTATTCTTCAAAATGTATCTACACACAAGCATGTTTATGACAAAAGTTCCTTCTCTCCTTCTGACTGCCTCAGCTATTGATTAATATTATTGATTGGGTGAAAATGGTAGAGGAGTTAGTGTCTGCTGTAGGATCTTCTCATTGTTTCTTAAGATTTAGTGAGCATGAGAATTTTCTGGGGGTGCTTATTAATATTTCTGATTCCCTGGCTCCACACCCATAGATTCTGATTCATTAAATTTGGGGCGAACCCTAGGAATCTGTACTTTAAATATCCCGGGTGTTACCATTCTAGGTCTTTAGTAGATCCCGCTTTGAAGCGTAGATCACTGGACACTAGTTAGACATTTATTACTGAAACAATTGCCAGAGTTCATAAAGTGGTTGTGTGTGTGTGTGTGTGTGTGTGTGTCTGTGTATATGTTACTGAGCATTTCTTTGCCCTCCAAAAACTCTGGAAGGAGAATGGAAAACCCCAGTGTAGGCTGGAAGATTGTCATTTTCTCATTCAGTTCACGATTGGTAAGTGAGTCCTGCTAGGCTGGAGATGTTAGTATCTGTAGTAAAAGACTTATCTGTATTAACACTCTTAAAAACAACAATAACAACAACTATGGCTCCCCTTTTCTGACATCTTCAAATGTATTTTTTTCTGTTGTTTCTATTGTTGACTTAGGCAAAAAGTGATTGATGAGTGTGCTATATTTTATCTTGTTCATTAATACAGAAGTATGATTGAATTGATAAATTTATATATGGCCTGTCAAAGCTTTGGAATTTGGGTCCTTTATGATGTTATGAATAATTTTAAGTGGTCAATAAGGTGTTTTTTTGGTGAAAATTTTAGTATTTTTTTTTCTCAGAAGGAAAATGTATCCAGAAATGTTCAGAGGAAATCCCTTTTGATTAAGTAGCATTAAGGAACTAATAGACGTGCCTGTGTGTTCACTTTGGACTCTCTTGTGTTTGTGCATAAGGGTCTCCAGATTCCTCCCAGCAGTCTGCGTGTCCTCTGCATAATCTTGTGTTTGTGTGCATGGCTTTCTGTGTTTTACCATGGTAACCATTTTTTTTTGAGTTGTAAGCAAATTAAACCATTCTGGTCCAGAGTGTACCACATTTATGAAAATTCTTGTAGGTCTTAGGTAATGAAAATATCAGAAAAGAAATTTGGGTGATTTAATTTTCATAACAAGTTGTTTTGTATTACAACCATTATTCAGAAATCCTAGTATAGTTGTGTTTTCTAACAGACTGATTTTATATGCTGATAAAGAAACTGGGCACTTTATTTCTTCATTCTGTAATCTTCATATTCCAGACAGTACCTTCTTTTCACAGAGATACTCTGTAGATCTTAGGTAAATGGAATATAAATGGAGTAAAATGACATATATGGAATAAAGATAGCAGCATTATAGGTATTCCTTGTAATATTTTGTGATAGCATGGTGTATGGAATTAAATTTATTTTAATAGTTCTTTTACATTTTTATAAAAATTAATATTTTAGCCTCCAAGACTTTTCTTTTACTTAGATTTTATAAATTTAGCACATTCATAATACTGTAATGTGATCAAGACAAATTGTGGAAGTTTATTAATGACAAAAAGTTGTTTTCCTCTTTCTTATATAGTCCCTTTTAGGAAAGTGAAAGCCGTACTGGCCTGGAGCTTTCTGCTTTATTCACATCTGTTTAATTGTTCTAGTCTTCAGGTTCTGAAGAAAATGGCATACCCTGTATATTCTTAATTTTTAAAATATTGTAAATTTTTATGCCCTGAACATTTTAATTTGGCAACTAAAGAAATGACTTGAGAAAATTTAGCTTTCGAGGTGATAAAGATTCTTGTAAATGTAGGTGCAGTTTACGTTTTTAGTGTTTCCTTACATGGGTACTTCTAACGTCAGTGGCCTGATTTTTGCCTTTCAATCTTCAATAGTCGGAGGGAGTATTTTGTGATATTTAAAAAAAAATAAACAAAAATATGTTATATAAGGAACCATGATATCTGGGGCAAGAAGAAGTCAGAAGGAAACAGAGTATATTGTTTAAAGAATCAAAATGAACAGTTCCCGTACACTGATGTTTGTTCATTTCATTTGTGCAAGAGTGCTGGTCATGTCAGAGGTGTTTTGAAACGCTTGGTTCAGTAATTTGGCCTACTGTCTTTTTTTCTCTATGACAGTTTTTCTGTTTTCTACTACACCTTGCACATCCACCAATCCAAGACAGCCTGTAGGTGAGTATTTTCCTAGTTATCCAATGGCATCGCTTGTTCCCAGGACAGCTGCCGCTTCACTAAAACTAGGCTTTCTTTTTCTACTTGGAGTTATTTGGTTAATTGATTTCACAGACTGTATCTTATTCCACAACTTTAAAAGATACCAGCAAACTGCTGAAGAGTTGTTTTTACATTATAGAAAAATCAGGCTTAAACTTTTTTCTGAATTTTTAAATACTATTCTTAGACTCGACTTTTTAAATTTTCATTATGAAAAGTGGAGAATTAGAACAGGTTGACCATATATTTACAGAGAATATGAAAGTTTATTTTAATACTCTGAGATACCATGGAGTAAGGAATTTAAAAGAAAACTTGTTTTAGTAGTGCTTTTAAATTTTTCTAGAAATTAAGGTTGTTTTTCCTTTAAAGGCTTAGGAGAAAAACTGAAAAACCCTCAACTCTTTTAGAGTTGGTGATGCTTATATATATCTAGATAAGTCTTGCAAACAAGTTTAAATCACCTACAGTACAGCATTATTTAACTTCTCTGGCTCTGTAAAGTTTTTATTATCACTTAACCTTGTGTTGCTTTGCTCAAACTCTTTGATACTGGTTAGCAGCTAGATGTTCTCAACACATTTCGAGAAAACTTAACCTACAAGTACTAGAATGAAAGGCAAAATTTCGTTTTTAAAAAAGGCATGGGTTTCTTATCTCTTCCTGTGCACGTGGTAACTTGCATGACTAAATTAGGTGGTTAGTTTTGTGAGGTTTCTCAGTAAGTGTATAGCTCGTTAGTCTTTTCCTATAACCACCTTTCTCTCCCTGCTCACTCTCCCTAGTTTTACCAGCAGAGTGGGAGTTGGAAAGCTACAGAAGGTGTCAGTCACTGTCTTCCACATACCATGCCTGACTTGGGTGGCATGTAGTATATATATTTTTTAACCAAATGCCTCACTTGCCTTTGTGCTGCTGTGTGGTTCCTTCGTTTTGCCGATATTTATGCTTGTTTTTCTCTTATGAATCTTCTACAAGAACTTTGGAAAACAATAATTCTTGGATTTTCAAGATCCAGGATAAGAGGGTGCGTGTTTGCAGAAAAGGTCAAAATTTGAGTCCTGAAGGAGTTGTACTGTACAACTGTTCTGGATTGGTGGATATGCAAATGTTAAAGGAAGGGAAGGAGCAAATATTACTTTCGATGTGAGTGATCATAACATCTACATTTCCAATTTGGGGGAAACATTTTATTTGAGCATCTTCCATCTGGTTCATTATTAAATTGGCAGTATATTTTATTTTACACAGAAGGTTTAAAGTTGTATAAAATGTAATATTTGAAAAATTCATGCAACTACTAGGCTTCCTCATAAGGAAAAATAATCCTTTTAATTCTTAGAAATGTTTCTATTAGTCTTAATAATTTAAAATATTAAATTCTTATTTCTTGTCTTGCACATTATACAGGGTAATTGAGACATGTGTTTTAAAATCAGGAAAAATAGAGAATTTTAGAAATAGAATTCTCAAGTTAAATCGAAGGAAGATAGACTTTTACACTTATTTCTACATTTGTTGAGCGTCTTAAAGAGATGTCCTGTTGTCCTGAGAATTTATCAATGCTGTTGAGCTGTTGTTGGCACGTATGTAGGGGCAGTGGCTCTGCTGGGTAGCTCACTCATAGCCGACCTGCTCCTTATTGGTGTGTGCTGGCAGAGTGCGGCCGAGGCTGTGGCTAGGGTTCTTTTTGCCTAACTCCTGAGGAAATGTTATTTTGTATTTTCTGACAGTGAGGTGTCTCAGAGCTTTTTGCTAATATATTTATTGCTCTTTAGAGATGTAAGGGTATTTTGTGACAGTTTTGAATTAAAGATTGAGTTATGGTAGTGGGAGGTAAAGAAGTGGTTCAGCGGGTAGTTCATTAATTTTAAATCTAGGGTGGTACATTTTGTTTAAAATATTTATTTCATATGTGTAGTGATTTTAGGCCATGTGCACAAACATGTACACTATGTCTTTTCTCTGTGCTTACAGATGTCACTCTGACATAGGGGACATACAAGTGCCTACTCATCTCTTCATTTGCAGCATATTTTATAGTGGTGTTTTGCTTTATCTTTACACGATAGATAAGTGGAGCAATTTGATGCCTTTATACTACTAATATATACATAATAGGAATAATAAAATAGCAAAATATTCCTTACGTAGGTTAAGGGTAGATAGGAGCTGTGTGTAAGGCTTGTGCACCGTATCTTGCACAACTTAAATATTTAGGCTGAAAATAATGACCATAACAGGCCTGACCCATTTCATGTATTTGGGGCTTACTGGGTAGACTTCAGAATAATAGTTTGAATTTTTAATTCCAATTCTCTTCTTAGATTTTTCGTGAGGCTCGAAGAACAGTACCTAGTATCGTTTACATGCCTCACATTGGTGACTGGTGGGAAGCTGTCAGTGAGACTGTCAGAGCAACTTTCCTAACTTTGCTACAGGATATACCATCGTTTTCACCTATATTCTTATTGTCTACCTCTGAAACCATGTACAGTGAACTGCCTGAAGAGGTAAGAACTGACTGAATGTTCATTGTTTTAAAATAGTTGACCTTGTAAATTTGACACATTCTAATTACCGTGAACTCAGTACTGTCATGATTCGTGCCTTACTCGTACCACTTACTAGCTGTGTGACTTAAGCAGGTTTGTTTCTTTTTTGGTATGACAGTGCTATATTCCTCACTGTTGTTGTGGAGATTGAGATATAATTCATGCTTAGACCAGAACTCAGTATGTGTGTGTATATGTATAGCACTACTAAGAAGATTTTAGCTGTATCATCATCAGTTCCATCATAAGTATCCTTCTCATCCTTATCTGTTAGCTCATTGGGTCGGATTTGACCTTTCATTGTCTTCATTGGCATCATCATGCTAAGTTGAATGTTGTTATTATGGTGCATATTTTTCAAATCTGATATTTAGCTTTTGAGTTCAAATTCAACTCATATTTACTATATTAAAATCAAAGGTAAAATCACAGTTGTTTTAGAAACAATTTGATCAACTCATGTGAATGAAATTGATTTTTTAAAAATTATTTTAATACTTTGAGATTACTAGATTTTGAAATATTCCCCTTGAGAAATATTTTGCCTAGATGACACAGTTCCTATAAAAGATTTGCATGTTGCCCTGCCTGGTGTGGCTCAGTGGGTTCAGCATCATCCTGCAAACTGAAAGCTTACCGGTTAGATTTCCAGGCCAGGGCACATGCCTAGGTTGCAGGCCAGGCCCCTGGTTGGGGCGTGCGAGAAGTAACCAATCGATGTTTCTCTCCCTCTCTCCCTCCCTTCCCTTTTCTGTAAAGAAAATCTTAAAAAAAAAAAAAAAAGTTTGTATATTTTAAGTGCTATAATATAAATCTTGATTATGTAGAATTTTATGATTAAGGTATTTGTTTACCGAGTTTTTAAATTCTGTTTCAGTGCTTTTTAGTAATCTTATTTAAGTGGATTTGTACAACTTACTGCTCTTGTAAGAAAGTATATTAAATGTTAAAATTAATTTTTGGTTATTCAGGATCTAAAATTTGAAGACCATTAATCAAAATGTTTTTTTATCACAGGGGGCAATAATATTTGGTAGAATGCTATATGTAGTAAGAGAAAAACCAAGGTATTTACATACTAGTCTTTTGATCTTGGATAAGTTTGAACCTAGAATAGCTTCAGTTTCCTCATCTGTGAAATGTGGATAATAACAGGCTTATTGGTGTGAGATAGCATATGTGAATCTACTTTGGAAACCACAGAGCTATGAAAAGATTAGTATTTTATTAGTATTATAAAGTAAGAATGTACTTGAAATTGGTTTAGAAGAAGGGACAACATGAAAATAACTTAGGAGCTACTTTTTACATTTAGATCCTCACTGTCAATTAGTTTTATTATCAGTTTATAAGAGATAAAGAATATTTGCAACTTCCGGCCAAGATGGAGGTATAGGTAGACACATTGTGCCTCCTCGCACAACCAAAAGAGGAAAAACAACAATTTAAAAAACAAAAACAGCCAGATCTGACAGAAAACTGAACTGAGTGGAAATCCGATGACCAAGGAGTTAAAGAAGACACGTTCATCCAGACTGAGACCGGTAAGCGGGGTGGAGCCGGGCGGGGAGCGCTCGCCAGAGTCTATGGAGCGGTATCTGCAATACTCCAGCTGCCTGGAGAGGCCCGTGGAGGGCACACTCGGTGAAACCGGGGCTGAGACTGGTGGAATGGGCAGTCCCTCATTCTCACGCAGATAAACCGGGAGGAAAAGCTGGGGAGCGGAACAGACTGCACGGCCCTCCAACGCAGGGAAATAAAGCCTCAAACCACCGATTGAAAACACCCGCGGGGGTTGAGACGGCAGCAGGAGGAACTCCCAGCCTCACAGGAGAGTTTGTTGGGGAACTGTACAGGCCTGTCCGCTCACCCCCGAGCCAGAAAGAAGGGCCCAGCTTGCTTGTGGGTAGCTGGGGAAGTGTTCCCTCAGGTCCCGCCCCCACAGATAACGTGGCAACACAACAAAGTGGGTTGCCCCGCCCTGGTGAACACCTAAGGCTCTGCCCCTTAAAGTAACAGGCACACCGAGAAAAAAAATGGCCCAAATGAAAGAACATATCAAAGCTCCAGAAAAAATACAACTAAGTGATGAGGAGATAGCCAACCTATCAGATGCACAGTTCAAAACACTGGTAATCAGGATGCTCACAGGATTGGAAGAAAGATAGTCACAATTAGTTGAACAAATGAAGGAAAATATAAATGAAATGAGGGAAAATCTGCAGGGAACCAATAGGGATGAGAAGGAAACTGGAACTCAAATCAACAGAGTGGACCAGCAGAAAGAAAAAAAACATTCAATCAGAAAAGAATGAAGAAACAAGAATTCAAAAAAATGAGAGGCTTAGGAACCTCCAGGACATCTTTAAACGTCCCAAAATCTGAATTATAGGGGTGCCAGAAGGAGAAGGGGAAGACCAAGGGATTGAAAACTTATTTGAACAAATAATGAAGGAGAACTTCCCCAAGCTGGTGAAGGAAATAGACTTTCAGGAAGTCCAGGAAGCTCAGAGAGTCCCAATGAAGTTGGATCCAAAGAGGAACACACCAAGACACATCATAATTACATTACCCAAGATTAAAAATAAGGAGAGAATCTTAGAAGCAGCAAGAGAAAAGGAGACAGTTACCTACAAAGGAATCTCCATAAGACTGTCAGCTGATTTCTCAAAAGAGACCTTGCAGGCAAGAAGGGGCTGGAGAGAAGTATTCCAAGTCATGAAAGGCAAGGACCTACATCCAAGAATACTCTATCCAGCAAAGCTGTCATTTAGAATGGAAGGGCAGATAAAGTGCTTCTCAGATAAGGTCAAATTCAAGGAGTTCATCATATTAAAAAAAAGAATATTTGCAATAATTAAGGGTTCTGGTTAGGAATATGTAATTACCTGAAGTTTCCCTTACATTATTTGAAAAATTTGTAAATAAAAGTCTTATGAACCCATTTTCTTGATACAGCAATTTTAATTTTGCCTACTCCTGTTGTCTGTTTGCATATGTGTTTTATTGTTGGTTTAATTTTTTAGAGTTCAACATTACATTGTGTACATTTTCAATATTGTTGTATTGTCATAATTTTAATTTTTATTATTTGTTTGCCAATATCCTTAATTAGTCGCTAAAAATTAGACATTTTTAGCATTAAATCTTGAAATTTCAGCTCTTTTTTTTCTCTTTGTCTTCTGTATTCTTTGCCCTTATTAGCCAAGTAGCTATCATTGATGTCTACATTTGTGGGGTGAAGATTATGGGAATTCTTCTAGACTACTGATGACATGTTTCATACTAATTGTTCTTAGGAAATCCTCCTTTGGCCTCAAGCTTTAATTTAAACTCAACCATTAGAATGACTTGCTTTGTGTAGGTCACAAACTGAGACCAAAAAAGGATTAGTCACCATTGGACTAATGTGTTATTAGGAATATAAAAAATTGCTTTCTCTGTGTGAGACAGAGTGACAGTCTCAATTCTTAGGGCCCCTTTAACTTTCTCTTCTCAGTGTTTCTTTGTATACATCTTCCTCCTAATCCAGCATCCCAAGTAAATGTATGCTCAGGACAATGCACTGGTATATTCATTTTATTTTTCAAATATTTCATGTGTATTTGTTTTATAATAGAAATAATATTAGTGGAATAGTGTATTTAAATAAATGTGCATATATTGGAGAGAATATTTTCAAATAGAGAATTGCAGATCAACGCCAAAATGAGATACTACTTTATACCCATTAGGATGGCTATTATCATAAAAACAGACAATAACGTGTTGGGCAGGATGTAAAGAAACTGGAATCCTTGCATTGCTAGTGGGAATGTAAAATTGTGCTGACTGTTGAAAATAAATGGTATGGTGATTTTAAAAAATATTAAATAAAATTATCGTATGATCCAACAATTCCACTTCTGGGTGTATACCCAAAAGAAGTGAAAGCAAGGATTCGAACAGATTCTGGTATGACCACATTCATAGCAGTATTCTTCAAGTAGCCAAAAGGTAGAAACAACAGAACTGCTCATTGAGAGATGAATGGCTAAACAAAATATGGCATATACTTACAGAATAACATTACTCAGCTTTTAAAAGGAAGGAAATTTTGACACATGCTACTTGCATAAACCTCGAATACATTATGGTAGGTGAATTAAGCCAGTCACAGAAGGACAAATATTATATGATTCTTCTTTTTTTTTTTTTAAAGATTTTATTTTTATTTATTTTTAGAGAGAGAGGGGAAGGGAGGGAGAAAGAGAGAGAGAGAAACAGCAATGTATGATTGCCTCTCACATGGCCCTCACGGGGACCTGGCCAGCAACCCAGGCATGTGCCCTGACTGGGAATCCAACTGGGACTGCTTGGTTCCCAGCCCGCGCTCAAGCCACTGAGCTACACCAGCCAGGGCCTATATGATTCTTCTTTAAGGAGGTTCCTGAGAAGTCAGAATCACAGAGACAGAAAGTAGGATGGTGGTTGCCAGGGGGTGGGGAAGGGGGGACTGGGAGAGTTGGTGTTCAGTGGGCACAGGAATTCAGTCTGGGAAATGAAAGCGCTCTGGGGCTGGATGGTAGCGATGCTTGCACAATGGTGCGAATCTACCTAATGCCATAGGGTAGACAATTAAAATTGGTTAAAACAGCAACTTTTATGTTCTGACTATTTTGCCACAATTAAATTAAAAAGGAAGACTGCAAATTTAAAACTGGGCTAAAGATTTGAATAGACATTGCACCAGAGTATATGTACTCTCGTGCTAATAAGCATGGAAAAGAATTTTCACTATCATTAGTTATTTGGGGATAAGATACCACTGCACAGCCACTAGAATAGGTGTAATAAAAAATATAGATAATAGCAAGTGCTGGCAAGGATGTAGAGAAATTGGAGTCTTCGTGTATTGCTGGTGGAATTGTAAAATGCTGTTGCCACTCTGGAAAATTTGGCAATTCTTAAAATGTTAGACAAAATTTACCATATTACTCAGCATTTCCACTCCTAGGTAACTACACAAGAAAAACATAAACATATGTGCACACAAAGAGTTTTATGCAAATGTTCCTACTAGTACTGTTCATAATAGTGGGAACAACCCAAGTATTTATTAATTGATGGATGACGAATCAAAATGTTGTAAATACATATGGCGAAATACTATTCAGCAATAAATTAATAAACTACTGATAGAGTCTACAGGGTAGATGCACCACAGTATATTATGCTGAGTGAGAGAAGCTGGACACAAAAGACTACCAGTTGTATGGTATGCAATTTCTAAAAGAGGCAACTCTCTAAAGGCAGAAATCAGATCACTGGCTGTCAGGCTGGGAGTCTTGAGTGTGAGTGGAGATTAACTGCAAATGGGCACAAGGGAAGTTTTGGGAGGTAATGGAAATGTTGTAAAAACTGACTTGTGATGGTTGCACAACTGAATTCATCTAAAAATCATTGAGCTTAAAAAATGTTTAATGAGAGATATTAGAAGGTATGCTTGAGTATATCTGGGAAAGTCAGAGAAAGCATTGGCTTGAGTGGAGAGTTAAAAAAGGTTTACGAAAGAGTGAATAGCATGTATGGAAAGACCAGTGTGAACCACTGTGAAAGACAGCATCGTGCGGTTTTTTTCAGGGAATTGTTCAGGGTTTGTCTTCCTTCTTGCAGCATGAAGTTTGAGGCTGAGAATGTCAGAAAACAGGTTAGGAGTAAATTGAAAGAAAAATAATTTAGTCTTCTTATAAAATGATGGATTCCAAGATGTTTATAATAATAACCTGGCAGGCACATCATGGGATTATTGTAACCTTAATCTTGGTATGCTTCATATTGACAAAGTTTTACACAGTGTTGAAAAATGTTGTGAAGGAAGAATATTTAAAGCTGAAAATAAATGTTTTGCTACCTTTGAACACAATCCAGGTACTTCTAAGGTATTGTGTTCTGTTTATTTTTTCAAGACATAGTTAATATTGACTATTTTGGCTATATCTTGTCTAATGCTGCGTCACTCTCACAGGGCCTCGTCTATGTTTCTCTACTTCTCTCCTCTAGTCTCTTCCTCTGTGGTATCATAATGGTTTCTTATGAGATTCTTAAGATCTTGACAGAAGGAAGTAAACGTGTTTCCCTCAAGTTTATAACTGTAGTGTCTAGCCTTATATGTGGCGCATAATGAGTGTTCAGTGGTAACACCCATTTTTGCTTGCCAGAACTTTTGAAGAAGGGCCAGAAAAGCAAAGATCAAAGGGTTGGAGGGAACTGTATATGAAGGTAGTCTACAAAAAAAATATTGGAAGGATACAAGGTAAAATTTTATAAACTCTTTTTAAAAGATTTGGTTTGGGGTTGTGGTAAATAATTTCCATCCAAATTTTAAATTCCAGTTTTTACTTTTCATTGAATGTTTCTTTTCTGTCTTAGAATTTTAGAGCTTGGAAAGGCCTTTAGAGATTATATAATTTAGTCTTCTCTATTTATTAATTTTGTGACCTTAAACGACTTACTTAAACCATTCCAAGCCCAAGTTTCATCTTTAAAATGAGGGACTCCTTTATACCTCGTTGTTATAAAGATTGATTGATGTAATATTTATGAAATTCTTAGTCTTCAGTTCAGTAAGTGGGTAGACATAACAAATTGAATGGATTATCCAAAGTTTACCACAAATATGTGGCTACATTTGAGCTAAATCCTGATGTCTTGAATTTTAATCCAGTATTTTCATACTGTCATGGTTGGTGCTTTTTGTATTAGAGATTTCTTCCCTTTTTTAAAATTTTTAAAAATTTATTTTATTTTATTTATTTATTTTTTAGAGAGAAGGGAAAGGAGGGAGAAAGAGGGAGAAAAACATCAATGTGCAGTTGCCCCCCATGTGTCCCCCACCTAGCCTGCAGCCCAGGCATGTGCCCTGTCTGGGAATCAAACCAGCAACCCCTCAGTTCGCAGGCCTGCGCTCGATCCACTGAGCTACACCAGCTGGGGCATTTCTTCCCTTTTTAATTGCAATTTCCAGTCAGATGTGAGCTGGGGAATGGAATCACAAGCTTTACTCAGTCAGTATATGCTTGTTCATTACTATGTACCAGGTACTATGGTAAGGCATAGGAGACAGATGAATAAGAAATGGTCTGTTCTCAGGGAGTTTGGTGTCTAGAAGTGGAAAACAGACCTATAAAAGCATAAATTAAGTGTGCAGACAAATGTGGATGATGTAAAGAAGATATAAAAGCATTCCTTGCAAAGGGCACACCTGGGGTTAAAGTCTTTATAGAGCAGATGAACAAAGGAAAGAAAGGTATAGGTAATCACCAGCTGGAAGGAACAGACTTAAATTGGCTTGTGGGTTTTGCATGGAGGGCAGTATCGTTGTGGAGCGTTCTGTGACGAGACTGAAGGTATAGCTTATCCGCAGTGGTATCAGGATTCCAGAGGGTACAATGGAATAGACTTGGTATGGAATGAGCTCAGAGGGAAGTCAGATGGGAGGGAGTACCCAGAAATAGCACACGAGGAGGCAGTGTTGTTGGTGGGCATCCTCCCACCTGTCTGCTGCAGGTGCTAGGTCCTTCTTCCTCAGCTCTTCTGCAGAGCACCCTTGGAGATGGTTGCCATCTGACTGTTAGAACCAACTGTTCTTTTTGCTATTACCTTCTGACTCTTCCAGCTATAGTATAACTTATTAATAACTTGGGCAATTGAATCACTCTTCCATTCTTGTTTAGTCTGTGAGGTTGAGCCTTTTAACAGCATAGCCTAGGACTAGGTTGACACTACCCCCACATGAATCTTAAATGAAGATTGAAAATAGTACTGGTTATGGAAGAAATTGTAATTTGGTATAATATGTAAGTTTTTTTTTTTAAGATTTTATTTATTTATTTTTAGAGAGAGGGGAAGAGAGGGAGAAAGAGCAATGTATGGTTGCCTCTCACATGGCCCTCACTGGGGACCTAGCCTGCAACCCAGGCATGTGCCCCGACTGGGAATCGAACCGGGACCCTCTGGTTCCCAGCCCGCGCTCAATCCACTGAGCTACACCAGCCGGGCCATAATATGTAAGTTTTTAATTCTCTCTATATTTACTGTCTTTGTGTGTGTGTTTGTAGGTTAAATGCATCTTCAGAATACAGTATGAGGAGGTCTTGTATATTCAAAGGCCTATAGAAGAAGACAGAAGAAAATTTTTCCAAGAATTGATTCTCAATCAGGCATCAATGGCTCCACCACGAAGGAAACACACTGGTAAAGTTCCTAAAGCCTTTACGAAAATGGGGGTGGGAGCTGCATTTAAGAAATGCCCTTTCTTGGAGTCTTTTTTTTTTTTTTTTTAAAGAAACCATTTCTTTGTGAAAGTAAAGACAGTTTTTCAGGTTCTGTTTATCTTTAAATGGGCTCATGTTGAAGTGACCGTTGTGTTCATCTGACTTGAGGAGATTGGGGAGTACAGCCTCATTGTTAAAGCTTCACTCATAGGGGCCTGTTAGTGAAATAGTCTCCTTATCACTTCAGTTCAGATATGCTTGGTAGATTTCACATTCTGAAGCTCAAACAGTCACACCACGTGTTGTGCTGATTACTTTGTAGGCTAGGGCAGGTTTGCTGAGCCAAGAGCTGATGAGAGTATTTACCTTTTCTGGTTTATTTTATTTATTGATTAATTTTTCAAATATTTATTGACCACTTCTTATATTAGATATCTTATTCTACCTAGGCACTTGGAAATCTATCATGGCTTTGTTTTAAGCATTAGAGTTTTCTTAGATTTGGACTCATAGCATTAAGAGAGGCCTCAAAATTTGTCTGATTTTGATCCCCTGCCTTAAGTAAGGACTGCATTCTAAGTCATTCAAAGGAGTTTCTTCTCATCTATAAGATGAGTAAAAGATAAGATCCCCTTAATATTTCATTTAATATTTTAGCTTCTAGAAAATAGCAATCCTGTTTATTAAAAAAATTCAAGCCTCTTTTCCCTTGTTCTTTGTTTCTTGTAGCCATTCTTGTAGGATGTTCAGTACATTTCCTATCCCTGCCAAGTGTTTGCTTTTCCATATTCGTTGTACCTCTTTGTTTCTCACTGGTTATGTTATCCAACACGTTCATAATTTTATGGTCCTTTAGTGGCTTCTTTCCACATTTTCTCAGTGTTTAAAAATGAACACCCATCAAATGCCTATAGTTGTGGGGCTTCCCCCTGTCAGAAACCTTGGGAAATTCAATATGGAACTTACACCTTGTGACGATTGGTTGTTGCCTTCTATATTTCTAAGTAACAGTAATTAAAAAATTTCATTGTGAAAGTGGTTCATTTTAATAAGGTATCTTGCATGCTTCTAGATATATTTTAGTTTTATAGACCTGAATTTTCTGTGTTAAGGATTAATATAATTCTTTCTCTTTTTGAGTTGCTTTTGTTGACTTACATTTTTTATTTTAGAGGCTATTTGAAATCAGCAAGAATCCTTAGAATTTTAATCCTGAGCTTCAGTGTGATACCAGAATAATCTTTTAAGGAATATGAGAACTATGATTTAAAAAGTTAATACTTAATCTTTTAAGATTTTTTTTTTTTGTGGGAGTAGATAGTGAATACCACACATAACACTTTAGACTCAGTTTTGCATCTTCTCTCAGTGTCTTTGGAAGTTTTTTTTTAGTTTCTACTTTTTTCTTTTTTTTTGCTCCCAGCAGGTGCCATATAGTATCCATACTATGTCGTAAGACTTCGAGGATAAGAGACTAAAATCAGAATTGTTTTGGGAACAGGAAAGATCAAAGAATTGTTACTTGCCCATTTCACTTTCATGCATATAAGTCAACCCCATTTTGAGAAGGAGTTTTTAAACAAGGTGACTTAAGCAAATCAGTATACAGTACTTCACCTGAAGATATTTATGTTCGATTTGAAACATTTTTTGTATGTTATAGGTAAATACTGTTTCAAAATCAAATTATCTAAAATCATATCATTTGCCCTTTAAAGAAATCCTACTGTTGAGTTATTTTAAAAAGTAAAGCTATTCCCTAACATACTTCTGGTTTCCATTCAAATTTTTACTTGCTGGATTTGCATGGTTCACCTATATTTAGAATTCTCCTTTTCTTAAAAGAATACTGTAAGAGAACCAGAAAAGTAATTGAGGTCCTGGCCCTGTCATGTTGGATTCAACATTTTCTTCAATTTTCTTTAGGTCTTTGTGCTATGGAAGTACTTCCTCTTGCCCTACCTTCTCCACCTCGTCAGTTATCAGAATCAGAAAAAATTCGCATGGAGGACCAGGAAGAAAATACTTTGAGAGAGTTGCGGTTGTTTCTCAGGGATGTAACCAAGAGGCTGGCCACAGATAAACGCTTTAACATCTTCAGCAAACCGGTGGATATTGAAGAGGTCTTGTTTCAGTAGTGTGCAAACAGTGAAGTTGAACTGGCTAAAAGAAAAAAAATATTGACCTCTTTTTTTGGAAGGAAAAAAAGCAAAGGCATGGATGAATAATTACCCCTAGCCTGTAAAATTTTTATCCATGTGATAACTACCGAAGTCATCAGCAAACAACTGGTGACTTTTGGATGAAATTAGTGACCAATTTGTTTATGTCCTCTTAATTAGTATTGATCTTTGTGATCTCTTTTCAATTTAAGAAGAGGATTAAAAGTTACTTGAGTGAAATGTCTGTATTAGGCTATTTTTATTCCAGGATAAATTCTACTCTCAAAAAATATATTGGCATTGACCAAACAATACTAGTTAGTATTGGCATTTCCCAAATTATGTATACTTGGGTGAAAGAGGTGGCTAAGAAGCCTGAAATGTGTCTTTCGTGTTTTAGAAATGCCTGTGACTAAGATGCTATTCGAAGTTGAGCACATCATATACAGCTAAAATTATTTTTCTCCCTAAGGATTTTTTCTGCTCCTGGTGGAAAATTTCTCACTTTCTATGTGCATTGTTTTGTGTCCTTGTGGGAGTATGGTCTGTGATGCTGAGAAAAGAAATTTTCCATTTGGAATCTATTATAATACTGTAAATCAAATTTTATTTTATCCTGGGATAATATAGTGTGTGGATGAACACAATATAATCTTTACTGACCTTATAGTTCAGACTCCATGTTTGAACAGTTCTGGTGTTTTAGTTTTAATTTTCCCTCATATTTTTTAAAATTTGAATTATGAAATGATTCAAAGTTTTCTGTTGCATCCTTGTTGTGAAATCTGTACGTTTGGACCTGAGTCGATTCCTTTGGAACCATTACTTCATCTATAACTAGTAAAATGGGCTAGCATTCTGTTTCTCCCCCCACTTTCCCCCACAAGTCTGAAAATACCTATTTCTCCTTCCCTTTTTATTTTTGGAATAAAGGGACTGTCTATATTTTATCCATATATTTACCTACAATACATAGTTTTATCCCTTTGATCCTTATTATTATTCTAACGTTACAGCTCAGGAAACTGAGGCACTTTGGCAAGTGATATAGCCAAGACTAAAAAGTTTCTAAAAATTTAAAGCCCACATTCTTTATAGGACCTTTTAGCTACTTTTTCCCACTGGAATGACATGACTTGTTGAACTTACTTTTGTAACTGATGTGTACCATCTTATATTTGTGGAGCAGTTTTTTCTTCCTAGTGTTTTCAGATAATCCTAAAACTATCAGCCCACTTTAAATATTGCTTTATTATTATTATTTTTTAAAGATTTCATTTATTTATTTTTAGAGGGGGGGGGAAGAAAGGGAGATATCCATCAAGGTGTGGTTGCCTCCTGCATGCCCCCTACCAGGGACCCTGCCCACAACCCAGGCATGTGCCCCAACAGAGACAGACTGGCAACCCTTTGGTTCGCAGGCCCTCGCTCAATCCACTGAGCTGCACCAGCCAGGCTGAAGAATGTTTTAAGTGTTAATTTTTATTTCAAATTGGGTATGAGACTTTGAAACTTAATTGCTAAAGGATTGCTTCCAAGTTAGCTTCCCATGCTGGGAGGAAACAATTTGCCTTTGCCAGGGAAAACTCTTTTTCTTTCTAACCAGAAGAGATTGTCAGATTTCAAATGCCATCTGTGATAAAGATTTTATAAGTGATGGTACGATAGTGGAAGGGGATAGAAAATGTTAGTCAAATAAAACTTTTATTTAAGGACTATATTTTCTCTAGTTTCCTCTTTTGTTCTTCTCATGCTCATTCTACTTCTGGTTCTTTGTGTTTAAAGCTAAAAACAGAGGTCTCTGGGAAGGATAGAGGTGGGAGAACAAGATAGCATTTAGATAACACAAAAACACAAAAATTTCCATTCAAACAATGAAATGTGAGGTGTCTAAAACTTTTTGAAATTCCAAAGGAGGCTTCAGAGAACACAGAAGTTTGGAAAATAAATGTTGAATTTAAAATTAAGCATAGATAGTAATGTGAATTTTTGTAGTGCTTAATGGTTTATAAAACATGTTCCACATGTACACAAGACATGCCAAGTGTGAGAGACAGGAACCCAACTGATACCTTCTGACCTATTGCTCGTTCAGTATAGCTTTGCTCCCTCCCCTATGAGAGTAACTGGCTTTTCAGCTCATAGAGGGTGAAAAAGAAATTAAAACATGCACACACGTCTACCTAAAAACATATATAAAATATGTGTATGTGCATATATACTGATGTAAACACGTGTGCACATATATGCACATTTATATATGTAAGTTTTTAAAGATCAAGACATCAGCACCATCTGCAATGGAGGAAACTAGCCAGTAGTATCTTAGAGCAGAAATCACTCTATCCACAGAGTGTGGTCCTGGACTAAGGAGACATTTCTTAGACTGCTTTTGTAACCTGATTACTTGAGATTTGTGTTGGGAAAGGCAATAGATATTTAAATTGCTATAGCTTTTTTTTTTTAAAATAAAGATTTTGTTCATTTTTTTACAGAGGGGGAAAGAGGGAGAAAAGAGGGAAAAAAAAATATCGATGTGCGAGACAAACGTTGATTGATTGCCTCTAGTGTGCCCCCAACTGGGAACCTGGCCCACCACTCAGGCCAGGCGTGCACCCTTGGTTTCGCAGGCTGGTGCTCAACCCACCAAGCCACACCAGCCAGGGTCAAGTGATATAAAACATAATTTATTGGGCACGTCATGACCTAATATGTTCTCTTCTGTTTTGGGTTATCTACCAGAAAATCCACACTTAGAGCAACATGTATATTTTTGCTTTTTTTTTAATATTTGGGGATAAGTCCAGCAATTTATTTTACTAGTCATGAAAGCAATACTTGTTTTTGTTACATAATTGAGTCAAAATATTTGTAATGACTCCAAAGGAGCAGAAAACACTTTCCATGAAATGATTCACTCTAAACTGAAAAGAATTTATGTTTTTGTTTAAAGATTTTAAAGAGATTTACCAGAGAACTGGTTTTAATGTGAAAAAACCCACATTATTTCATTATATTTTCCCTTAAAAAGGTTTTTCTTGAGGTAACATTTATTGATGCTTATTAGTGCTTTCACCCATGCATTCTCTTCTCAGGTGTGTCGAAAGGATTAAAAAAAAGCTGACACAATTGGTTTCATATTTCAAGATGAGAACATTTCAAAGTTGATTTAGATATGATTTGAAACTAAAGCTTTTCATGGAAAGTATGATATAGTACCTTTAGTAGCATAAATTGCGCTATAATTTTATCCTTATCAAGTTATTTCTTAGATATGTAGACCTAATTTTTAAATAACTACATGGTTTTCTTCTGTGTTTTTATTAGTAGATATATGAAATGCCATAAGTAATTTTCATTAAAATAGCCTATTTGTTTTAGGTTTCAGATTATCTTGAAGTAATCAAGGAACCAATGGATTTATCAACAGTAATAACTAAAATTGATAAGCATAATTACCTGACTGCTAAGGATTTCCTGAAAGACATTGACCTCATCTGTAGCAACGCTTTAGAGTACAATCCTGATAAGGACCCAGGAGGTAAGGACACAATGACCAGGGCTCACTTTGGTGATTGAGAAGGTAAAGTTTAAATATGACTGAAGCATGCCCATTTTTCGGGTAGATTATTAATTGTAATGACATATTATTATATGTAGTTCCGCTTGATAAGGCACTAATTTACTTACATTGTTAATTCATTAAATGAAATAATGTGCCTAAATTAGAGGATTTTATTATATTATGTATTACGTTCAGAGTTTAGTTTCTTCATTTACCTTTCACTTTTTATACTGGTATTTCTATTTTGTTTAGGTAAGATGGAAAACTGATTAACTGAAAATTTAATTAAAAATTTATTATTGAACTAACATCACCAGTGCTGATAAACGCTGGGAATTTTGAATTTGAGGGAACTCATTATAGGCTAAATTTACATATGAAAAGACCCCTTTAAGTAGACGTTATCAGTTCTATAGAATGTGGGTAATTTTATTATTTCACTCCAAGTCCCACCCTCTACTCAAGTTTTTAGTCCCAACACTTTCAGTGTCCTCCAAGGGAAGACTCCCAGGAACACATCTGTAGTTAACTGAGATGAATGTGTTGATTCATTGTAACAAGGGAAAATATATGTCATGGTGAACCTTATAGGATTTACACTTGTGTTAAGTGATTTGGGGGAGGAGTTAAAGAAGGGCCTTGCAGTGGACTGGATGCTTTTAGGAAGTGGGGTCATTTTGTGACTAGGTATTTTAAGAACCTAGAAGGCAAGAAGAATGGAGCAAGACTAAAGCTATGATGGGTAATGAAGCACCAGTCATTCATATTATCCAGAGTAGGATTTTATTTGGTCATTTTTTTGGTTAGGACTACATTCATGCTTTTGTCTATGGTTTAGACATCATCTTGGGGTGGTCTTATTTTTATCTTGATCCATTTTCTGATGTTGGTGTTCTGTAAATTTGTTTATATTTAACATGAGTAGACCAAGGCCTAGCTAATAGTGCCAGGCCAGCTCCCAGTTGACAAGGGCCGATATTCTTTTTTCCGTTCTGCTGAGAATTCTATTTCTTTAACAGGTGATATACAAGTAAGATGCTTTTTACTTTTTAAAAGTTCTTTATGTTTCAGTTATCTAAAGATATTTAGAGTGCAGTTTGTGCTGTATATGTGTATTTATGGGCAATGGTTCTCAACTCAGGCCACATGTTGGAATGACCTGGATTTCTCATTTCTACACGAAATTAGGTATTTTTTGTCTGAATTTAGGCTATAATAAATCCTAATTCTAAGAGGCATAATGAAATTTTACATAGCTGCATTTGGTATCTAACAGTTCTTGTGCTTCCTATTGTTTAGTTTCTTTTTGACTTTACAAATAAGAAAATTAAAGTTATCAAGAATGTCATTACCTAGTGTTCTCCTTCTCCCTACTTCCTTCCCTCTCTTTTTCTTTTTCACACACATATTATATATGGAATACATATATGTATAATATATATTTATACTAAAATGAAAAAATAATTTTGTAAACTTTGTCATTCATATAATATGTGGTTAAAGTTTATGAATTTTATGTATTTCTACCACACTATTTAAATCATACAGAGGTTCTATAATACCCTATTTTTTAAAATTATATTTTATTGATTATGCTATTACAGTTGTCCTGATTTTTTCCCCTTTGCCCCCTTGCACCCAGCACCCTCAACTCCTTTCATGTCCATGGGTCATGCGTATAAATTCTCTGGCTACTCTGTTTCCCATACTGTAATTTACATCCCCATGGCTATTCTTTAACTACCTATTTGTACTTCTTAATCCTCTCACTTCTTCACTCATTCTCCCTCACCTCCCTCCCATCTGGCAACCATCAAAATGCTCTCTGTATTCATGATTCTGTCTCTCTTCTTATTTGTTTAGTTTGTGTTATAGATTCAATTGCTCATAGATATGTGTTTATTGCCATTTTATTGTTCATAGTTTTGATCTTTTTCTTAAATAAGTCTCTTTAATATTTCTTATAATAATGGTTTGGTGATGATGAACTCCTTTAGTTTTTTCTTCTCTGGGAAGCTCTTTATCTGCCCTTTGATTCTAAATGATAGCTTTGCTGGGTAGAGCATTCTTGGCTATAGGTCCCTGCATTTTATGGCTTTGAATATTTCTTGCCAATCCCTTCTAGCCTGCAAAGTTTCTTTTGAGAAATCAACTGACAGTCTTATGAGAACTCCTTTGTAGGTAACTGTCTGCTTTTCTCTTGCTGCTTTCAAGATTCTCTCTTTATCTTTAACTTTGCCATTTTAATGATGATGTGTCTTGGAGTGGGCCTCTGCATCCATCATAATTGGGACCCTCTTTGTTTCCTGGATTTGCATGTCTATTTCCTTCACGAATTTAGGGAAGTTTTCTTCCATTATTTTTTCAAATAGATATCCAATTTCTTGCTTTTTCTCCTGGCACCCCTGTGATGTAAATGTTGGACCTCTTGAAGTTGTCGCAGAGGCTGTTTATACTATCTTCATTTTTAGGGGTTCTTTTTTCTTCTTTTTTTTCTGATTGGTTGTTTTTTGCTTTTTTGTGGTCCAAGTCGATTTGATCTCAGCTTCATCCACTCTACTGTTGTTTCCCTGTAATTTGTTCTTTATTTCAATCAGTGAATCCTTCATTTCTGACTGGATCTTTTTTATGCTGTTGAGGTCCTCAGTAAGTTCCTTGAGCATCCTTATAACCAGTGTTTAGAACTCAGCATCTGATAGATTGCTTATCTCCATTTCATTTAGCTCTTTTTCTGGAGTTTTGATCTGTTCTTTCATTTGGGGCATGTTTCTTTGTCTCCTTATTTTGGCAGCCTCCCTGTGTTTGTTTCTATGTATTAGGTAGAGCTGATATGACTGCCTATTGTGGTAGTGTGGCCTAATGTAGTAGGTGTCCTATAGGGTACAAGGCACAGCCTTCCCTATCACCCACACTGGGTACTCGAGGTGCACTCTCTGTGTGGGCTGAGTACACCTTCCTCTTGTAGTTGAGCCTTGGTTGCTGTTGGAAGATTAATGGGAGTGATTTACCAGGCCAGTCAGCTGCAAGGAATGGCTGTGACCACTTACTATCAACTGCCACTCTCTGTGGAGGGGCAGGTTGGTGGTGCTCTTATGTACTCTGTAGCTATCCACTGGGTATGCTGGCCCTGGGGTTTCCCAGGTGGTGCAGGCCAAGGTCAGCGCCATTTGTGTTTTGCCCCGGCCCACCCTGTCTGAGCTGTAAAGCAATCTGAAGTGGCTGCTACTTGTGCTGGGCTTGGAGATCCCTAGGTGAGGCCAAACTGTGAATCTAGGCTGCCTACTGCTAGTGCCGGGCCTGTAGCTCACTGAGGCTGGCTGTTGCTTGTTTGAGAGGATTTAGGAAATTTTGAAGCATGAACCAAGACCAGCCATTCATATGGAAAAGCAGCTTTGGTGGGGCCATAAGTTGGGCCGGGTAGAATCTCTGGGGATCTCCAAGGTGGTTCAAACAGTGTTAGTCAGGTTGATGGAGTTTCAGATATGGCAGCCGCCTGTTGGCTCTGTGGTTCTGTCGGGGGAGGGTTTAGAAAAGGACAATGGCCTTTGCCTGCCTTTCTGCCTGGGAGAAAGCTGCCTCCCAGCTCGTGCCTTGATGCCAGACACTTCAGTTTCTCCCTGTATGCCACTGGTCTTTCAAGCTGCTACCCTGGTGCTGGAGCTCAGAGGGAGTGAGTCTGAGTAGGTGAGTCTGTGTGTGGGTTCTTTAAGAGGAACTGTTTGGGCCTATAAAAGTTTCTTCTGCTGACTCCATACCCACTGGTTTTTGCAGCTTGAAGTTGTGTGGACTTATCTTCCTGGCACGGAACCCTGGGCCAGGGGGCCTGGTGTGGTGCTGGGACTCCTCGCTTCCAAGATACCCCTCTCGAATTTTATCCGCCACACGTGGATATGGGATCAACCCATTTTGCATCTGAGCCCCTCCTACCAGTCTGGATGGATGTGGCTTCTTTAATTCCATAGCTGTCAGACTTCCATTCAACTAGATTTCTGACAGTTCTGAGTGATGGTTGTTCTGTGTTTTAATTGTAATTTTAATGTGGTTGCGCAAAGCCATGTCTGCCTATACCACCATTTTGACTGGAAGTCCTGTTAATACCCTATTGTTGGACATACTAAAAGTTTTTAGATTTTTCCTCTTACTATAACATTAATAGATATTTTTGTAACATAATTTTTAAAAGATTTTATTTTATTTATTTTTAGAGGGGAAGAGAGAAAGAGAGGGAGAGAAAACATCCGTGTGTGGTTACCTCTCATACACCACAACCTAGGTATGAGCCCTGACTGGGAACTGAACCAGTGACCCCTTGGTTTTCAGGACAGCACTGAATCCACTGAGCCACACCAGCCAGGGCTTATAATTTTTATGCATACCTTTAATTATTTCTTTAGAATAAATCTCTTAAAGTAAAACTTTTAGATCAGAAAAAAAATATTTTAAAGTCTTTTAATCTATATTCTTAAAATTTTCACTTCTGCCCCTTCTACCAGCAGTATCCTGGCAACTGGTAGACAGTATAGCAGTTTGTGTGAGGGAGAGAATCTCTTTCTTCATTATAGATGGCGTCCTGCAATGGCCACAGTTTGGGTAATGAAGAATGGGCTGATGTCAGTCTCACTGGATTCCCTTGGTAGGGTCCTTGCTGAGGGGGCCGCCTGCATAATTGCTGTGTAGTGGCCTTGAGCAGTGTGTGAGAGCACTGGAGTGCCCACACCCCCATCCTGTCAGTTTCTAAGGACGCAGAGGTTGCTGAAACTGTGTAGCAGGTAATGAGAACTTGGGCTTCGGATTTACACCTGGGTTTTAATCCCAGTTCTATTTCCTAGTTCTTTAACTTGATCAAGTCAAGTTAAATCCTCTAAATTTTAGTTTCCTTATTTGCAAAATAGGGATAATTATAGTACTCTTTTCATTGGGGTGATTGTAAGGATTTAATGAGAAAATATATTAGGTTAAACTTTATGAAATCACCATTTTTATGTAGTTCAGCCTATGTATGTTAAGCCCTTAGCATAGTGCCTGGGATGTGGTATTTCTTAAAGGTTAGTTCATATTTTAATTTTTGTTAGTATCATTATTATTTAAATTGGACTTTAATTTTATAAATTAATTTATTAGTGGGTACTGCATACTTGCTTTAGAATGACTCTTTATACATTGTGCTTATTCTATTCACTGAACTACATATAAAATTCAGTCCTGTTTTGGAACAAATCTTGGGACTGATAGTGAGAAATGAATTTGAGTGGTTAGAGAAAACCAGTTGAGATGAATCCAGCTATTTTCCCCTCTATGTAACTTAATTATAACTGCATTGAAGTAATACTGCTTTTAAGAAAGAAGCAGTGATTTCTGGTGCATGATAATCTTTTACTACAGAATGCAGTTGTAGAATCAAAGGATATGGCTCTGTCTCACAGTTAGAGTTGACATGTTATACTTGTAACTTTACTCCCTTACTGTTTTAGATGCAGAAATTCAAAAAGCATGATTTCAGTTCTGTTCAGATTATTTCATATCTTTAGCCAAAAGGCCTTTTTTTTCCCATAGTAACAGAACCACTTGTTATGTGTTAGAAAAACAACCTCAGGGTCTGTTGTGTAGCAAGTAGAAATTACATGAATATTGTATTACTTTTACAAGCTCCCATGAGTATTTGAAAGCTTACAGTGTTCTGTTTTGCCAAATACTTGGCCATTTGGGAAAAAAAAAGACCCTAGGATATATAGAGAAGACAAAAGCCAGCATTTTGAGAGCTGTACATGTTGTCATGTGTTCACCGAGGTTCTCTCTCTTGAGGATGATGTGGACAGAAATGAAATATGTTAGCCAGAGAATTTTAATTTGTAGGTTCTAAGTGTGATCAGTATCAGATATTTGAATATAGTGTTATCTTATAGATATGGGATACATGATGTTTAACTTTCTCATACTTTGTCTTGTAGTGCAGGGGTCCCCACCCCCTGGGCTGTGACTGGGGCCTGTTAGGAGCCAGGCTGCACAGCAGGGAGTCAGCGGTGGGCGAGTGAGTGGACCTTCACTCGCATTACTGCCTGATCTCTGCCTCCTGTCCCTGCTCCCCTCCTGGTCCACCACAAACCCAGTCCCTGGTGCCGTAAACTTGGGGACCACTGTTGTAGTGCATCCCTTCTCTAGCCCTCAAGCACGCATCGCTATTTAACTGATTTTGTTGAAATTTTAGCCCTAAGCTTGCAGTCTTCTAAAAATCTTCACTTCGTACCCATTACTTAGGAATAAAGCTCACTTATTTGCCCGAGCTTTTGGAGCCCTTTGTGGCTATGCTTTAGCTACACTCATTTATGTTTTCTTTAGTATTTGTGAGTACCATGTACTAGTTATTGAGCTGGGTGCTTGCAATATAAAGGTGAATATGGCCGTCCTTGCCTCTTGAGGTAGAGATATTCATATCACTAATACATATTGAATAATTACTGAGTGGCAGACATTATGCTATGTTATGGTATTAGTTTGCTAGGGCTTCCATAACAAAATGTCACAGGTGGCTTAAACAACAGATATTTATTTTCTCTTAGTTCTGGAGGCTAAAAGTTCTAAATCAAGGTGTTCGAAGGTTTGGTTTTTCCTGAGGCCTTTCTTCTTGGTGTACAGATGGCTGTCCTCTTGCTGTGTTCTCACATGGTCTTTTCTCTGTGCATGCACACCCTTGGTGTATCCAGATTTCTTCCTTTTATAAGAACACAGATCAGATTGGATTGCAGCTTATTCATAGGATGTTATTTTACCTTAATTACCTCTTTAAAGGTTCTGTTCTAAATACAGTCACATTTTGAGATACTGGGAATTAGAGCTTGAACATACTAAATTTTTGAGGGAGGGGGTAGACAGCAATTTAGCCCGTAACAGTTATGCACATCTACACACACTCCGCTGCCCCTGCTGTTTAAAAACTCACCATTTGTAGTAATGACAAATATCTAATTATTAATAATTATAATAGCAAGATTATTAAGGTATAGAGGTAGCATTGAGGTGGCAGCAGATGATTGTAATGTAGTTTCATATGGTCTATGTTAGAAATATGTACACAGTGTGAATGGAGCACAGAGATAAAGGTACTGCCTGCGGATGAATGAGATCAGGAAGAGCACTCATCTTAGGCCAAGCGAGGAGATGTGTAACTGCTGCACAAAGGTATAAAAAAGGTAATATGGCTGGAGAATAGTTCCTGTGAAGGAGTGGTGGGAAATTCATCCACTTCCCTATCAGCTTGAAAACATAGCTACTTTTAAAAATGTTCATTGTAGCCTCTTATTTGTAGTGACTAAAACTTGAAGTAACTTAAAACATTCAACAGTAGAGAACTTCCAGCCAAGATGGAGGCATAGGTAGACATGCTTCACCTCCTCACACAACCATAAGAAGGATCACAGCTAAAAAACAACCAGAACTGCCAGAAGTATATGGAAGTCTTGACAACCAAGGATTTAAAGAAGAAATACTCATGCAGAGGGGTAAGAGGGGTGGAGACGGGGAGCCAGAGCGGAGAGGATGCAGTGTCGTGGTAGTGAGGTGGCGGCAGCAAGGTGGTGGCACTGGCTGATGGAACAGGTGGTCCCACATTCACATGTGGCAGATAAAAACTGGGAGGGACACCTAGGCAGCAAACGATCCAGCCCCAGGCCAGACTGCATAGCCCAGGGTTCCAGCACTGGGAAAATAAAGTGTTCTAACTCCTGTCTGTAAAAACCAGTGAGGGTTGGGGCAGCCGAAGAAACTGCCAGTCTCTCAGAGTCTGTTTAAAGGATCCACACAGTCCTAGAACATATGCAAACCCACGCACTCTGGAATTCAGCACCAGGGCAGCGGCTAGAAGGGCATCAGTCGCTCATGGGAAGTGGGGGAAGTGACTGGAAAGGTGGCCGAGAGCTAAGCAAGCAGCATTGTTTCTCTCCAACCCCTCCCCCACATACAGAGCCACAAAACGGGTGAAGTGGGTTGCCTTACCCTAGTGAATACCTAAGGCTCCGTAGCAGGTGCACCAAGACAGGGAGTCAACACAGCTCTATCTAATGCACAGAAACAAACACAGGGAGGCTGCCCAATTGAGGAGACAAAGAAATATGGCCCACATGAAAGAACAGATCAAAACTCCAGAAAAAGAACTAAGTGAAGCGGAGATAGCCAATCTATTAGATGCACAGTCCAAAACACTGTGATCAGGGTGCTCAGAGGACTCACTGAGTACTACAAACACATAAGGGAGGAAATGAAGGCTACGCTAAGAAAAATCCACAGTGAACCAACAGTAAAGGGAAGAAAGCTGGGGTTAAAATCAAGGATTTGGAACATAAGGAAGAAATAAACAATCAGTACAAAATAAAGAAACAAGAATTCAAAAAAACAAACTGAGAACAGAGTAAGAAGACTCTGGCACGTTATCAAACGTGCCAACATCAGAATCATAGGGATGCCAGAAGGAGAAGAGAAAGAGCAAGAAATTGAAAACTTATTTGAAAAAATAATGAAAGAAAACTTCCCTCATTTGGCAAAGGAAATACACATACAAGTTAAGGAAGCACAGACAGTCCCAAACAAGTTGGACCCAAAGAGGGTCACACCAAGACACATCATAATTAAATGCCAAAAGTTAAAGAGAGAATCTTAGAAGCAGCTTGAGAAAAGAAGAGAGTTACCTACAACGGAGTTCCCATAAGACTGTTAGTTGATTTCTCAAAAGAAACTTTGCAGGCAAGAAGGGACTGGCAAAAAGTATTGAAAGTGATGAAAAGCAAAGCCCTACACTAAGATTACTCTATTCAGCAAAGCTATCATTTAGAATGGAAGGGCAGATAAAGAGCTTCCCAGACAAGAAAAAACTAAAGGAGTTCATCATCACCAAACCATTATTATATGAAATGTTAAAGGGACTTATTTAAGAAAAAGAAGAAGATCAAAACTATGAATAGGAAAATGACAACAAACTTATAATTATCTACAACTGAATCTAAAAAAACAAAAACAGACTATGCAAACAACTAGAACAGGAACAGGATCATAGAAATGGAGATCACATGGAAGCTTATCAGTGGGAAGGGGAAAGAAGAGAATGGGGGAAGAGGTACAGGAATTAAGAAGCATAAATGGTAGGTACAAAATAGACAAGGGGAGGTTGAGAATAGTGTAGGAAATGGGGAGGCCAAAGAACGTATGACCCATGGACATGAACTAAGGGGGGACATTGCTGGAGGAAGGGGGTACCGGGTGGAGGGGCAAATGGAAAAAATTGGGACAACTATAATAGCATAATCAATAAAATGTACTTTAAAAAAACAGAGGAATAGGTCTGAAAATAAAGGTATATCCTACTTTGGATTGTTACATAGTCATTAAAGTTTGGTTTTCAAAGAATGAAGAAAAGGAAAACAAGAAAATGTGTGAAAAAACAATGAACTTGAAGACATTGGATATCAGGAAACGAAGGAAAGGCATTACCAAAAGATGAGAAACTAACAAGTTGAGCACTGTAGTTACCTGGAAAGTTCCCAGACTGTGGCACGGGAAGGAAGAATCCAGGTGGAGCCTGTAATTCACCCTGAACAAGGAAAAAAGAGAGCTGGGAATATAAGGAGGCCGAAGTGGCAGAGACTTCAAGGCGGAGTACCAGAGACGAGAGCTGCGCGGAGAGAGCACTCTGGAGACATGCAGAAGACCCTCCTCCGGGCAGCCGTTGAGCGCTGATCAGTGTATACTTGTGAGGAAACTATCCCAGACCCGAGAAAGACGGAATATTTGAAGCTCACCAGGGCTAGTGATAGTGCAGCAAATAGTTAGACCTGATAAGCCAACAAAGAGGTAAAATGGAATCATTAAAAAACACACCATCTGAAACAAGGGAAAGGTGAAAAAGGGAATAAATAGGAACCAAATTGATAATCACATGAATCATAGTAAAAGTAAATGGTCTAGCCAGATTCTAGATGGTGACAGAGTAGATGGAAACTGCACTCACCTCCTCCCAGGACCAAACTGGAATGACAACTAAAATACAGAACAAGCAACCTGGATAACCAACTGCGGAATAGCTGAAGAGAAGTTTATAACCAAGGATTTACAGAAGGCTGGTATGGTTATATCAATAGCAATGTAGATTTCATACAAAATATAGATTTCATACCAATGTAGATTTCATACCAAAGGATATTACCTGGGATAAAGAGGGTTATTTCATAATCATGAAATAGGCATAACAGTTCAAAATATTTATGCTTCTGTTAACAGAGCTTCAAAATTCATTAAGCAAAAAATGATGGAACTGCAAGGAAATATAGAGAGATATACAGGGTCCAGCACAAAGAATCCCCCTTTTTTATTACAAAATATTTTATTAGAAATCATAAGCATGTAATTTTATAATATAACTATCATACTCAAGCACACCATATGACATTTTAGGTGAAATGTTCAAATTAAAACTATAAATTATTACACGCATATTATTATCCTACCAACCACACTCAAGCAGGGGTGACTTTTGCCGGACCCTGCATAATAAACTCGATCTTTGAAAGATGCTCATTCAAATCGTCACTTCCCTGCTTGGACGGATCTTTTCAACGACTTTTCATTGCTCTTTGGATAAAATCTAAAATAAAAGCCTTTAACTATGGTCAGATTTCTATTTGCCTGTTATTGTGCTCCAAGCACATGGGCTGCCTTTCATTTTCTTGAAATCTCTGAGATCTTTTTACTCTGGAACTTTCTCACATAATTTTTTATGAACCTGCACTGGTTTTTCTCTATTCTTTCAGTGGCTACTTCAAGTCTCAGGTTTCAGAGAGGCTTTTCCTGACCTGCCCAGGCTCAGTTGGCACCCAGTACCTGTAGGTTTTCATCGTAGCTGTTGTTCAGGGGTTTTCCAGTGGGGGTAGAGGAGGTATTTATACATTTGTCTGAAAAATTATGTGGTTGATACCTCTTTCCTGCACTAGTCCAAAAAGTGCCTTGAAAGTGGAGACGTGTCTGTTTTGTTCACCACTGTGTAGCCGTCACCTGACTGTTTCCAGTACAGTTGATAATCAATATTTATTGAATAAATGTTTAGAGAAAATGTTTTAGAAGGAAATACACCAGCAGTTGCCTTTTGAATACTGCATGTTTGTTTTTGTTAGATTTCCACAATGAACTATGAATTTCTAATAAGAAAATTATAAATAAAATGTCTTTGTCTTTATACTTTGTGTCTTTACTAGAGATGAAAAGACACGTTATTTTGAGACTTTGGGTTCTAGTTTTTGATACTGTTACAAAATAAGAGCATTTGATACATTTACTTGGTTTTTACATCTCCCTGCACAGCTCTAGGGGGCACTGTTTGCATTATGTTGTTTATGAATGAGGACTTCTGGCTTAGTGGAGAACAGAGACCCTTCTTTTAGTACCACTGTTAGGTATAGTTTACCTAGAAGGGAGCATATACTTCTCTCCTGGATCTACCTACAATTTTTATACCAACTAGCGTTCTTTAGTTAGAGTATCTGCTATATTTGTTTCTGCCATGGTTTTTAAAGGTCATCCTTGCTTAGGATGTATTATATTCTTCAGCACAGTTTTGACCAGTTTTCACTAATGAAGAAAATTATGTAAGAATTTCTAATTTCTCAGTATCCATTTATGAGAACTCTAGTGCTGGGCACATGGCAAATATCCTAAATCTCCTTTTCTTTTAAGATTTTATTTATTTTTAGAGACGGGAAAGGAAGGAGAAAGAGGAGAGAAACCTTAATGTACAAGAGAAACATCGATTGGTTGCCTCTCTCATGCCCCCAGCTGGGTTTTGCCTGCAGCCCAGGAATGTGCCCTGATAAAACCGGTGACCTTTCAGTTTGTGGGGTGACACCCAGCCACCCACTGAGCCACACCCGACAGGGCTATCCTAAATCTTTTTAACATTTTTATTGAAATGCATACATTTTTGTTTTCAGAAATGTAAAATAGTCTTATATCTTTGAGGTAATGATCTATTAAATAGACTTAGTACTTTGAAGTTCTAAAAGTATAGTTTCCAGAAAAATATGGACTTGATTGTGTAGCTTATTGTATTTATTTTTTTACTCATCAAGTAAGTGAACTTCTCACCTAGAAATGCTTTTTACAATTTTATTTAAATGTTTGTATTCTTTTACTTCTTTTTTTAAGATGCCCCTTGTTAATGTTCTTTGATTTGAATGTATAATAAATGCACACCAACTTTGTCAACAGATAAAATAATCAGGCACAGGGCGTGCACCCTGAAGGACACTGCGCACGCCATCATCGCAGCTGAGCTGGACCCAGAGTTTAATAAGCTCTGCGAAGAGATTAAGGAAGCAAGAATAAAAAGAGGTAAGTTACAGAAATGAACTGCCTGCCAACGACCAGGAGTCGCTGAATGTCATCGAGTGGTGTGTCTTTAGGGTTCCTGGTATTGGGAAAACAGTGAATTGTGAGGCACAGCCTTTACTTAATTTCTGATGCTGGTGTGTGTCATGTACATCCTCAAAGATATTTAAAAAGTTTACTTCCAGGGAAAGTGTTAGTGTGGTGGTGCAAATTGCTGAAGTAAAGTGTTTCTTACTGAAATTTCTTTTGCAGGCATTTATCTTTATTGATTATTGATTTCTTTTCTTAAAGGATTCAGATAGGCTTTCATATCTGAAGAGGGTTTATTTTTCATGAGTTTACACCCAGTACTGGTACTTTTTAAAAGTTTTTAGAAATACTGGTTGGTTGGGGTTTTTTTCCCTATTGAACTTCATGGGCAGTTTTCTTAATATAAACACAGAATTAGCAAATGTGGTTTTTCATTCACTGAAACATCCTGTCCTTGAGGAACTCACACTTTGTTTGCAGAGGGAGTGGAATGTGAAACAATGCAAGTACAATGTGGTGTGTGCACTGGCCGAAGTGTGTTTATGGCACAGGGGAGACCTCCTGGTGGGGATGCAGCAGTTTGATCAGGGTTTGGGAGAGAGAGAGCTGTCTCTAGTGGAGCCGAGGGAGGTAGCAGGGACTGAGAAGAGGAGGTGTTTGTAAGCACAGGGGATGGCAGTGTGTATAAAGCCACAGAGAAGTGAGGCAGTGTGTATTAGAGCCGCTGACTGTGTGGTATTGCTGAAGATGTACCGAATGGTGGGAACGAGAGCTCCAGAGGTGCGCTGGGCCCAGGACACTGAAGTTATGAAGACGCTTTTCTGCTACTTTCTTAGAGAGGCCTTTCCTGGCCACCAGCTCTGTTTAGGCTCTGGTCATCATAGCCACTTGGCACTTTGTTGTTGCTTTTGTTGTCTTTCCTTTCCTTATTTAGTGCTGTGAATGTGTTGTCCATAGCTCTGCTGCCGTCCCTAGAACTGCGTCTAGTATGCAGCAGCGTTTCTATAAATGCTTGAATGGATTGATGCCATTATCTTATAGGCCAATGTTTATCAAAATGATGTGCCTATTGTCCACATCAGCTTAGACCTAGTGATTCTCTGAGAAGTGTAAGGCTGAGAACAGTGCACTTAAACTATTCAAGGTTTTTATATACATTAAAGTTTAAGAACCATTGCCATAGTTGGTAGAAGTCATAGAAGTATTTTAAGCAGCAGAAAAAATTGGCAAACTGCTGTGGCGGCAGGAAACAACAAGGTCCCAGGGTGAAGGATAGGAATATGGGAGACCAGTTAAAAACTGTTGGATCCAGTTTGGAAACAGTTTGGTAGTTCTAAAAAGTTAAAAATAACATTGACCATATGACCCAGTGATTCTGCTCCTAGGAATCTACCGAAGAGAAATGAAAAACATATGCCCGTATAAAGACATATACACATGAGTGTTTGTAGCAGCATTATTCACAGCTAAAATCTAGAAACAACACGAGCGTCTGTTAGCTGGCGAATGGTAAACACATAGGGTGTGTCGTACGATGGCATGCCGCTCAGCTGTCAGCAGGAACAAAGTCGCAATACAGGCTCCGGCATCCATGAACTTCAGAAACATCTGTTAAGCGCAAGCGTCCAGTCAGAAAAGACCACATAGGCACGATTCTGTTTACGTGGAATGCTCACAAAAGGCGAGCCTGCTGAGACACACAGGGGGTTGGTGGTTCCCTGGGCGAGTTACCTAAAATTGGGTTGCTGTGGTGATTGCACAGCACTGAAAATTCAGTAAAAATCATGGTAGTGTGTGCTTAAAAAAGTGAATTTTATGTTCTGTAAATTGTACTTTACTAATACTGTTGGGAGAAAAAGCCGTTGGAATAGTTCAGAATTTTAATTAGTGAAATGGGGATGAAGATAGAATTAATGTAAGAGATGTGGCTGCAGGGTGAAGGGCATTGTGAAGGGAAGGAGGAGTTGAGAGTGACTGCCATGTTACTGGTTCAATGAATAGATGCGAATACCACCAATACGAGGAGGAACAGGTATTTTGTGGGGAGAGATCATTTGACCTATCTTTAGGATACTCAGTTGGCGATATCACATAGGCCGTTGGCTCAATGGATTAGAAAAGCCCAAGAAATGTTTGGGCTCAAGATGTAGATTTGGGAATCATTGTATATTGGTAGTGGAAGATGAAGGCATGAATGATACTTTGTGGTAGAAAGTAGATTAGAGTGAGAAGAAAAACGATTCCAGAGACCACCCAGGAAACATCAACACTTAAGAATGACATAGAACAAAGAAATGTAGTGAACACTGAGATGGAATGGTTACTCTTACAAAGATCAATGTAGGAAAACCAAACTCAATTGCCGTGGGATGTGACAGGCAGCTAGTATCAGATAGAAACAGTTCCGTGGGGTTTACTGGCCCATTAAACACTTACACATTCTAAGATGGCAGAAATCATAGCTTTTAGACAACATATAATCTTATTACCCCACAGTCACCAAACTGTGAAATGTGTCCTTTTGCAAATTAAAATGAGTATATACATAGGGTCTCTTTGGGGATTAAATGTAAGCATTACCTGCCAGATTTTTTTATTTTTATGATTTTATATCTAGTTTCCTTCCCATCTTAAAACAAAAGATACTATTTTCATCCAAATTACAAACTGTCCAAGTATAATTAATGACTTTAAAACTCAGTTCTGTATTTTAGACTTTTTTTAAAGCCTTGTTGGTTTATTTAGCTGGGAATATTTAAATAGGTATTGCTTATCTTCTGCTTGCAGGCTTATCGGTAACAGCAGAACAAATAAACCCTCATGGTGCTGGAGCTCGGAAGACAGAAACTAGAGTCGAGGAGGCATTTCGGCACAAACAAAGAAACCCAATGGATGCCTGGCACAACTCTGCCAATAAATGTGCGTGTGAGTGTTTGAGATCGCGCTGTCCGGTGGGGGGCAGCTGAGAATGGTGCGGGGTCCCGGGGATTGGGTCCCGCCGCTCCATTACTCTTTTCGCTTTCCAGAGGTGAAGAGCTTGTGGGATGAAAGGCTGAATCAGAAATGCATTTCTTTCTCCTTGTTTGCTCTTTTCTATCCCTATTCAGTACTTGCTGTTGTAATCGAACTAGGTTTGAGTATTTTTAGTTTTAAACTTTGGTATTAAGATAGAGAGATGGAGCCAATAGAGTTTTTATCCACCTGTCTCCAGGCCCAGCCCCTTGCTGTGTGCGATGCAGGATATTGTCCTTCTGATGGAAAATGGAAATTGTGACTGAAGAGAGTGACTGATTCAACAGAAGGACGTTGATTTTTCTGAGAGAATATTTTGTGCTCAGTTTGAAAAATCTGTACAGCCTTCTTCATCTAGTTTTGTTTAAGAAATCTAGTTAGAGAGGGAATATTCAGTGTTTTTCTTTTTCTCTAAAAGACAAATGTGAATAGACATAGCATCGTTCTAATACAGTGCTTATGTTTCACTGGAGGTAGCCGTCCTTGGAAGGGAAATGCTGTTTTCCTGGGGTGAAGCTGCTGATGCCACTCCAACTGTCAGGAAAGCTGGCCGTAGTATGCTCTTTCCAGTGCTGTTGAATTTGAATGAATGAACCGTACCTATGTTTTAGCTTGTCTGCTTTGTGATAAGGCATTAATATATGAGAAAATTTGAAGCACTTAGTGCTGCCTTTGGTTCCATGAAGCTGATTAAAGTTACTTGGCCTGGTTGTGTCTCAGTCATGACCCGGATTCTGTAACACAACACTCTAAAACTTAAAATCCCTTACATTTTCTGCACTTGACACAAATATTCACTAACTAAAACAAATGAGTATGGGCTTTAAGCAATCTAAGTTCCTTTAAATATTAAAATATTACTTTAATCTACAAATGAGTCTTGTTTTCTCTTACCAGTAGATGGCATGTGTGACTCATCATATGTCTGTTTTATGTTAACTTACTTAAATCATAAATCTGAATGTTTCTAAGGCAGAGTTGCTTTCCTAAGGTCTTAGTTTTGGAAACAAGCTTAGAGATGCTATAAAAATTGACTCTAAAGACTGTACCTCTAAAAGGGCTTTTTATACAAAACATCCCTGAGAAAGGAAGTAGTATAAATATATACTCCTACCACATACGAGGTGCTATGGAGATTCATCAGTGGCTAAAACAAAAATCCCTATTCTTATGGAGCTTATATTTCTCTTATTTTATTAAAGTCATCCTAGCTGTTAAAAGTAGTTATATAAAGAGGGGAAATTTTCTGTAGTTTGACATCCCCCCCAAACGAGGACATTTTTTCTGTTCTGAGCTGGGGTGAAAGTGTTCAAGTAAATTTCGGCCTTTGCTTAGTGTACCACGTCCCTATCAAGTGATTGGCCCAGCTCTCGATGGCGCAGAGTTCAGCCTCTTGCTCTGGAGTTCCACGGCTTAATGAGGAGAGACAAGGGGAACCGTTTGTACTTTTGGTTACGCGGTTGGAGGAAAGGTGAGGCCACAATGTCAGGAGTGACTTGGTAGGAAGTGAAGACCTAACAGTTCCACCTTTTAGAGAAAGAGCAGCTGCATTTTTTTTTTTCATTTTTAATGTGGACTGGATTAGTTTTTAATATAGTTAATGGAATGCTTATGAATATCCATCACTTTAGCTTGTGTCCAGCTTTTCACAGTAAACTAATACAGAACTTTCTTCTCCAATTTCTCTGTAACTATAAATTGTAAACAGAAAGTAACAGAGTAAAAAAAAAGGAGAGACGATTCTAATGATATTATAGTTTTGAAGGCAAAATATATTTTGAGCGAAGTGACTAACTTGAATTTTGGAAACCTTTAGTAGATTTATTCTTAGATAAGAAAGAGTAATATAATCAGAATTTGTTCATTTCTTGTGAAGACTTTGGTATCTTTACAGAGACTCAGTACGGATTAAAGATGCAAAAAGTATGTAAGTGCACTGTACACTGTTGATAGACCGTAAGTTTATATTAAGCAGTAGAATATAAGAAACAAGCGTTGTCATAAGACTGTATTCCCTTCGATTTCTTTTCTAAAAGCAATTCTTAAACTGCGGATTAAACGGTCTACACTCAGTGCTCTCATATTCGTATTTCCTTTTTAAAATGTCTTTGCCAAGGAAGCTTTTCAACTTTTATATATTAAAAATATATACTGTTTTTTAAAAAATTCAGCCAGACTCAACATTACTTTTATATTCTTGGGGAAAAGTGAATTCTTTTTACCCTGATAGCTTTCAACAAGCTAACATTTAGAATGTGGTGTTAGACGTCAGGAGTGATAGGTGTCTAGTTTTACTAGTTTGCTTTAATAACTTTTATACAATATTTCAATTTCTTTATGCATTTATCCCAAGTTGCAAGAGTTAACTTTTTACTTATTTAAGGGAAAGTAGGATAGAATTACATAACCAACTATCTTATCTTTGATACATACATGGGAAATTAAAAATTCCTGGGTCCATCTTTACCTGAAAGTACCAGCTCATAAAATACTCATAAAGCTCATGATAGTTTGTAGCATCTAAGAGTATACTCTCTACAACTTTGGTAGGTCTTTATTTTCATGTAACTGACTAAACATTTATTTTCAGTGTTAGCAGTGGTGGTGTTGCCTGCCACCTTGATAGCAGAGGGCTTAATTTTTCTACGTATTTTTAGATAACAACTTTGTAAGAAATTGATTCTACTAGTAAGCCAGTCGAGGCTCACTGTTGGCTAACCAGATTGTCCGTGTAACCTTCACGGGGCCTCTGTCCATGACCATGTTAGCTGTGGGCTAGTCTGTCTTCTGGAAGGAAAGGCAGTGGAGATTTCTTTGTGCGGGGTACCTGTAACTATTCTGTCTTGATACACTGGATCATGCCTTTAATTTCTTTTCATGGTTTAGGTGTTTTGGGGTTATCTTGGTGGCAAAACCCTCCACCTTTTTGGTGGAGATCCAGGGCTGTCACCCCAAACCTTCCAGGCGGCCTGGTAGTGTGCTCATTTCCTAAGTGTGAAGACTATATGCTTGGCCCTGGATGTTAGGGATTAGGAGCAGCTATAGAGCGGAGTCTAGGGTAGTAGAAAAAAATTAATGCTGGGTAACATATAGGAAATAAATTTAACAAATTTGAATACTTCAGAGTTTACCCCTGACTTCATATCCGTCCTGCCTGTAGTTGGGAGGGTTAGGTAGGATGGGCACCAGGAGCTAAGGAGTTTGGCTTGTGTGTTGCGCCAGCATGGGTTTCCTCTTTTGAGTCTTACTTTACACCTGTGAAGCAAGTGTTGCACTCCACGTTCTACATATCTCTTTTCCTTCCTTGTACAATAGTTCGAGTTCGGAGAAAATCGAGGCGGCGATCACAGTGGGGTAAAGGAATCATTAAGAAAAGGAAGGTCAATAATTTAAAAAAAGACGAAGAGGACACCAAATTTGCAGACTGTGAGAACCATGCAGAGGGCAGGAAGTCGCTGGAGAACGGAGAGTTTGAGGTCAGCACAGACTGCCATGAGGAAAATGGGGAGGATGCTGGAGACTTGTCTATGACCAATGACGAGTCATCGTGTGACATCATGGACATGGACCAGGCGCAGAGGCTTAACAGCGGAGCGGGCACAAAAGAGAACTTTGCATCTACTGAAGAGGAAAGTTCGAATGAGTCTCTCCTGGTCCACAGCAGCAGTTCTCTAAATCCAGAACAGACTTCTAGGAAGGAGCCCTTCCTTAAAGGAAGCTGTTTAAACGGTGAGGCCTCCACTGACAGTTTTGAAGGCATACCAGTTCTCGAGTGTCAGGACGGCAAAGCTGAAGTAGTTTCTTTCTGTAGTAGTGGAGATAAATGCAGTTCTGAACAAAAGATTCTTCCGGAGGACCAGTCAAAAGGGAAACCAGAAGCTTTGAATGAGAGCCATGGAGATGATCCTGAGAAGCTAGAAGCCCTGGAATGTAGCAGCAGTGAGAAGTTAGAGCCTGGCCCCGATGTGGAGGTTAAAGACACAGAACTGGATAAAGAAGGTAGAGATAATATTTTAATAAATCTTCCGAAGGTTTAAGCCCCAGAGTTAGTTAATTGCATATTTTGTCCAGTCTTCAGTAAAAATAGTTGCCAAATAACTTTACCCGTTTGAGAATCTGTTAAATTTTTCATCCTTTTTTTCCTAGAAAAGCATGCACATCCATACGAAATTTTGGTCAATGTTTCAGAGGGTTTGTTGTCCAGAACACTTTGCTCTCCTGGCCGCTTGCACATCTGGCTCCCCTGATTATCGTCCCTATCCTAATGGATTTATGACTAAAAATTGAGTGCACACATTGGTGTTGAGAAGATGGAATTCTAACGGAAGAATTCCTGGGGTGGGGTGCGGCGGGGTGGGGGTGGTCTGAGAAGGCTTGGATACTGTAGCAGTGTGGTGTATGTGAGCCACATAGACCACATTAAATGACCACCCTGTTCATTGTAATCATGTCACTTTGAGCTGGTTACTTATACTCTCCAACCCTGTTTGTTCATCTTTTAAATTAAACTTGAGAATGGTGTCACTGTAGGGATTACGTATGTCATGTATATTAATTGCCTTTCTGGTGTCTGGCATATACTGGAGTATATTAATTCCAGGCGGTCACTGATAGTTGAATCTGAGGGTGCTTGGTAGGGCTAGTGGTAGCGGAAAGCAGCAGAGCCCTCCCTCGCTGTCAGACTTACCTGTTCTCACAGTTGGGGCCCTCTGCCAGCGCCCGACTTTTTATGGCTCTGTGATTCTTTAAGCAGCAGCAGAAAGCGGGTGCTGAGGATTTCTAGTCCCGCTTTGTTTATCATTATTCTTTAGCCCATAGTGGGATGCGGGTGAGTTAGACATCTACCCTGTTCCATGTAGATTTCCTTCCTGAACAGGTACTCTTCTTGTACGAGTCTGTCTTGAAGTTATGTCTATAACTTGTGCTCTCTACATTGCGTGTAGTATATGCTTTAGCCTGGGATTTGGGTTAGGTGGGGAAAGTTTTTTGCTGCCAGTTTTTTTGAACTCTGTAGCAGAAATAGGAAGTAGGAAGATATTGTTCAGTCTTAGAATTTTTTTAATGGATAAAGAGATGTACTGTTCTTAAATACTGTTCTTAATTTTTCTTTTTCTTTAATATTTAATAAGAGAAAGTAGTTTTAAGAGCTGTATTTATTCTGGGCTATCATATAGACAGAACTTTAAAATGTGTGAAGCTAAGGTTTAAGTAATAAATGGGACAGAGTGAGAAAAAGGGAGAGATTGGTGTGCCGAGGCAGAACGGGTATGGGGGAAGGATGCTTTTTCATGCTACTTCAGCATGAGGTTTTAGTGAGCTTGCAGAAAAGGCTTAAGTTAATATTATGTTCAGTTGGTGATCTAGAAGCGTTCAAGATATTTGTTGTGTACAAGCTTTACCTGAAGTTCTCGTTTGTAACTGTTGAGGCAGTGGTTCCTGCGCCAAGTTCTCAGCCCCCCGGAAGTCCGTGGTGCAGTGGTGAGCACTAGTATGGGCTGAACAGCACTAGCGTGCGTCACCTGAACTGTCAGTCAGGGCTGTCGTTCCAAAGGCTGTCTGAAATAGAAAACTTCTCTGATGTGTTGTGGAATATGTTCTTTGAAGGCAACATTTTGGTTCTTATTTACATAGCAGGCACTAAAGAAAGATAATTGTTTAAAGACTTGGGAAGAAGAGGACTAATGCAGGAGGGAGGAGGAAAGTTCTTCTCAGTGTCCCTGACATGGGCCAGGTCCTGTGTGAAAGTTCTGAAGTAGTCCGAGTTTGCCTTTGTGTTCCTCCTCCGAAAGTGCTCCTGGTTAGGGGAGCACAGGGCTCAAGTGCCTGGTGCTGTTCAGTTATGCTCAGCCACGTCAAGATTTTTGTTTTGTTTTGTTTTTCAATGTGTTTTATCTCAGCAAGATGTTGGGAGGAAAGTAATTAGATTATACTAGTCCACTCTAGGCTAGGAAAGATCACTAGCCCTATTACACTTTTAATAGGTCTAGATTTTTAAGAAAAAAATATTATAACCCAAGTCAATTTATAATAGAATTCTAGGCAGTGTAATAGAGAAAAATAAGAAATTTTGGCAATGTTCAGGAAAATGTTTTACTTTAGGAGGCAGATATGTAGACAGGTTGGCCTCACTTTGTGTTAGTATCTGCTTTTCTAGGTTGCTTCCCTTTTTCTGATTCTGAAAGCTCCAAATTTAAAAATGATTACTATCATAAAGAGAGTGAAGGCTGTTTATTAGTTAGTGCTTAGAGATAAAGATTGCTTTTATCTTCCATCTGGTGAATGTATTTATTAGATATTCTAGTAGGAGTTGGCTTTCATAGTTGAGGTTTAGTTCTCTTTCATTTGGGTTACTTATTCTTACAGAAAAAAATCCACTTAAAGAATACACTCTTATTCCAAGAAGGATTTATGGTGGATAACCAAATTTATGGTCGTTTAAGCCTGATTTTTCTTAATTTTTACTTGCTGCAGTGCATTCTTTTTTCTCAATTGTAGGTGCTTCTAAAGTAAAGAAATACCGTAAGTTAATTTTAGAGCAGGCGAAAACAACCACCCTGGAACTGGTTCCAGAAGAGCCTTCTGAGCCTGTGCCGCCTCTCGTAGTTGATCACGAGAGACTGAAGGTAAGCGCAGTCTTCCCTGTCCGCTGCACTGGATGGGGAGAGATTTGAATATGTTTAGTAGGCAATCGAATAACTAGTTTTGATAATCTTTTGCTTTAACTAGGACTGTAAGTGCTTTAGGGCTTTCAGTAAAAAGAGTTATGTGTGCTTTGGGGGGTTTAGAAATACGAGAATTGTCTTGGTAATAAACTAAGCCCTAGAATTTTCTAAACTCATAAACTCAGTGTCACCGTGACTCCGTCGCCGCAGTATCTATTGCCTAGCCATTGGATGTAACTCAGTTTCAGTTTGAATAGTGACATCAAACTTCATTTTATTTTTTTTCTAATTTTTTTTAGAAATTGCTTGATTTGTTGGTAGATAAAAGCAACAATCTGGCAGTTGATCAACTTGAGAGATTATATTCTCTTCTTAGTCAGTGCATCTATCGTCATCGTAAAGATTATGACAAATCACAACTTGTGGAGGTAAGTGCTTGGTTCATCTGTAGGGCGGACAAATACGTGCTTTTGCTTTTCCCAACGAGCAGTTGCTTTAGTCCACATCTTTTACCAAGTAACTGAAGAATGTTTTGGAGATTTGAGATTGAATGAATCATTTTCTAATTTGATGAATAAAGTCATACCATTTTGTCTCAGGAGAGGAGAAGTTGGGATTTTTTATTAAGACACAGAAAATCATGGTTCTGGGTTGCCAAGTACACAAAGTAGTGTATGGCAATTCTCCCCTCCCTTACTGATTGCTGACAGCACTGAGTAGGTGTGTCACTGAGTCCCTCTGAGTGTGGACGTGGCCTCTCAGTGTTCACCACTGCTCCCTGGGCAGCTGCTGCTGAGTGTGGTCAGTGAGGCCTGTTGGTCCCCAGTTAGTGGTTGGGAGAAAACTGAAAAGCCATCTCATTTTACCAGCCTTAGTTCTGTCAGATAGCCACGTGAAGGAGTGGTTGTCTTTTTGTTTAGACACTTCAGAGGTAAACTATTCCATTTTTAAACTACTCTGGGCCATAAGACAGTGCTTCCTTACAAATAATGAGGTTATATCTCTGTTCATATAATTTACATCATGAAGTGTGGACTTCTGCTTTTTTGAGGTCATTCGAGCAAATGTAATCCCTCATCTACTCACTGTGTGGCTAAGTGACTTAGACTGTGTTCATGTGCCTATTAGTTTAACTGGTGGTCTAGTTATTAAATATTTATTAAGGACCCATAGTACCAGACACTGTGCTTGGTGTGCTTAGGCCACAAAAGTAATTCAGAAAAAACCCTTGCTCTCAAGGAACAGTGCTAGTCTATTAAAGATGTGTATGTAAAGGATGGGGTTATTTTCCATGTGTAATAAGGAACATTGGATTTGAATAAAATTAAGAGTGTATTTAGAAATTATAATTGCATTTTTGAGTCACAGTTTTACAAACCTATAGTGTCATTATAAAACACATAGAAATAATAGGAAAGCACAAATGAAAAAATAAAGACAGCACCCATATTCTCCCATCTAGAGGAAACTTAGTGTTTATCTTTGGGAATAATCCCATCCTTTAAAAATGTCTAGATGTATATAACATGTGTAAGTATGTGAATATGTATTTTTAAATTGGGATCATATTGTATATTCTGTCTTATAACCTGGCTTTTTTCCTACCCAGCAATATATGATGAAACGTTCAGCAGGAGTGATTTTGAGTGTTCATATGGAACTTTTGCTTGATGGCACTCTGTTGGTATAGCCTGTTAGTTCTGCAGAATGTCAATTATAGTATCTTTGGAGGTAGAAAACCAAATGTCTTAGATATATTTGATGTTTGTCCATCTGAATGTGTAGGGTAGAGTTCTTTACTTTTCCCCCCTTATTCTAGAACTTCTTTAGTCACATCATCAACATTTGATTGGCTTGAGTGGATTGAATACTCTTCAGCAGTGAAACCCATTTCAGTGTGGCGCCTGGAACCCTGTTGGCCAGGGCCGCCTTGAGAGAGGGGAGTGATCTACAGCAGAATCGCCAGCCAGTGGCATTCCTGGGGGTGGTGATGGCAGCGACTCCTGTTTTTTTTTTGTTGTTGTTTGTATTTTTCTTTTTCCAGCTGTGGTTGGAGTGTAGAGCAGTGGGATCAGAGTGTATTCTACTTCTGGTACAAGTTTTGCCGTCCTTACTGTGTTCATTTTGCTCTGGGAGTTAGTTGAATATAATGAATAAGAAAGGGCTCAGGCTCTGGAGTGAGGCTACCTGCATTCACATCCTGACTCTGCTGTTTATTAGCTGACAGATTATCTGTACGCATAAATTTCTTAGTACAATATTGGGCATGATACGTACTCTTGGAGTGTTCTAGCATCATCCGTATAAGCCTAAATGTAAAATAGGAGGCATTTGGAAGTGTCTAGGGCAGATAGTCTTACAGAGTAGCCATGGTATTGTAAGGAAAATACTTAACTTGTATCTAAAATTCTTTCTTTAAAAAGTTACAGTGAATTTTCCCATAATAACTGGTCTTTCCTTTAATAGATGACGTGTACTTTTCTTCCCTTTATAGGAGATGGAAAGAACAGTTCATATGTTTGAGACATTCCTATGAACTTTTCAAGATGAGTGGTTTATCTTCTCCGATCTGCTCCTGACGGAGCAGCCTTCTGAGCCATTCGATTTCAGATCGCACCGATGACGTGCAGAGCCTTGGTGTAAAGTGCTCTCTCACTCATTCTCTCTCTGTTGAATTTGGTGCTATTGTCTCAGGTACCTGAAACCAACCAGCCTACAAGAACCAAACAGAACTTCAAAAACATGTTGTATTTTCCACAAATAAAAAATACAACCCCACAGATTGGAGATTTTGGTGCTACAGAAACTGCTCTCACTGCTCCTCTCTTCGTGCTCTCTCTTTCGGAGACCTCTCCCTTAGGGAGCGGGCCAGCAAATGCGAGGAAACGGCGGGCAGTTCTAACTGTGTTGGATTGTTTAAACAGTGGGCAAACTGTTCTATTTTTTCTCTTTTCTATCCCTTTTATCATATTTGTTTCTATTTTTTCCTCTGGGTAATGAACTGAAACCTGTTTATGAGTTGGCTATGGTATATTCTGATGGGAAACTGAAGAAACTGGATGAAATTAGATTAGGCTCTTTAGAACTGCCTTTAATGTGCCTTTTTATTCATTTGAGAAAGATAAGGCTAAACAAAAAGATGGGCTTGTTTGTAGCAAATGAATTAAAATGTTTTCTTTGGTCACAACCTTAAAAGTAAGTTTTGATACTCCTTGTCATTAAGAGGCAACCAGTGCTTGGGTATAAAATGCCTATCTTGTTTTTAAAACTCAATCAAAATACTCGGTAAGCCACATAATATATTAAAAGGGTAAGTTTTCCTTAATGGTCTGTTTCTGTTTTTAAAACGCATAATAAAACAACAACAAAAATAATCCACAGTCCACCAAAAACCCCACACGCTTTTTGGTGCCACTGGCAGTGATAGCCAGAAAATGAATAGATAGTAGATGTTCTTTCTTCTGTCAGTGGCAATTTACTAGTTACTCACGTCTGAGTTCCTAGAGAAGAATGATTATCATGTACAGTAAATTATTACTGTTTTCTTTTAAAGCCAGGGCTTGCCAAATGGACAGAAAAGAGAGGAATTTGTCAGAAGCTCCATAAAATTAATTTTCTATATGCATAGTTGCAAGTGAGCTCTGGTATGGTCCTTTGAATAACAGTATTAAATGTTTAAATCCCTTACCATAAGTTTAACCTTTTCACAACTATTCATTTTGATTGGAATCCATTTTGGATCTTGTTGAATGATTTCTGTGAGTTGTACTTATCTAAAGTGAATTATGGGTTACTAGTTTTACAAAACCTTCTACAAACTTGGAGACACAATCTAGGCAGTTACAAAGAGGCAAAGGGAGTGCAGTGACATTTTTTTATCAGATGATTTTTAAACAAAAACGTAGAGAATTTTGACAAGTTGGCTTGATAGCTTCATTCATTATAGCTGTTAGCTGCAGGTGTCTTTCCAGTATATGCAACACATGTAGTTCGGGTTTTCATTAGAGCACATGGTCTTGGACTACTGCAGAGATACTGAGCTACCTCAGCTTTTTGTATTTTAGTTACCAACAGTGTTTACAGGGCCCTGTAATCACTCCGCCACCGTTTACACGCTGAAGCTAAGGTACTTGTCTGCTGTCTCTGGCCGTTCGCAGCGCGCTCGGTGCCGGTGCAGCGGACACACTGAGGCCGCAGGCCACTGCAGTAATCCTAAGTGCTTCTTTGCATTCACATGACCTTTCACGCCTTCTGATTCTTGCTTCCGTCTTGAAAAATGCCACTTGTTTTCTTTATACATAGTCTAAAATTTTCATAGTACTCAAGTCATATAATTCAAGATGCTACCCGTGTGGACACACTGTATTTTTAAGGTGGGCAAGTGCGATTAACGATGAACCATTTTAAAGGGAGGTTATTTGAAACCTCTAATTTGATTATTGGGAGGATTATCATGCTTTCTTTAGTATTTATTACCATCATACCAGTTTAGACGATTTTACTGTCTAATACATTAGCATTTTGTATTTTGAGGGAAATTGTTACAGAATTTAAAGATTTGATGAAGAAATAAGATGTAGCAGATTTTTTGTAGCAAGTTTCTGGTAAAAGGGTTTTTTGCAAGTCTCAGGTTCTTGCTGCACTATTTTTTTTTAAATATTTATTCCAGTTACTCTAATTCAGAAGCATTCTGTTCAAGTAACAGCAGCACTTGTGAAAGGAAAAATAAAAGCGCACATGTTATTAGTAGGTTACTAAATTTGTACAAGTTTATTAAGATTTTAGCCATCAGTGAGTTTGACAAGGGGAATTTATTTATGTTCAGCATTAAAATGCTTCCAAAAGATCAAGTTTTAAAAAAATTTTAACCTTGATATAGATGGAGAAATAGGAGGCAACCTCAGTATGATAGGAACTGCCACTTTGAACAGTTTAGGTCTTAAACAGAAAGCCAATCAAATGCCAAGGGGAGAAAAATGAGCTGAAATTGTACCAACTCCTCCATTGCCGTTCCCCCCCACCCCAAAGAAACACACTATACCAGTTCGCTTATTTTACAGATGTCTGGTGGTTCTATGGTTTAAAGCAGCTTGTGAAATGATCCAAGTGGACTCAGTTTTGTTTACCTTTCTGTAAGTTCTTAGTTTTTGCTGTATAGCATTGGCAAAACTATGTACAAATTGACCTCTGTTCTTATTTCCTATTGTGAGCGTCATAAATGATGAGCTCCCGTGTGAAGCCTGCTCTCTGATCAGTAAGACGCGTGTCGTGGCGCAACCCACAGCAGCTAATGCTCCGCTGGGGGGCCACGGGGGCTGTTTGAAGATGATGGAACCGCACTCGATCGAAACTGATGGCTGTGGAATTGTGTTTTTGAGCTTGAATCTCACCTGTGATTTTTTTTGTTTTGTTTTACATCCTTTCATGACTTGATTTTTCTCATATGCCAATGTATTCGTAGGTTTACTGGAGTTTATTTTTAGGGAGTGGGGCGGTAATATATTCCCACTTTTTGATTAAGTTGGTTCAGCTATGGTGCTATTCAGTAGCTATCGTCCGTGTCAGGTCCCGTAGCTGAATGCCATTGTTGCTCTAATTATTATTTGTAATCACATTGTAAGCTTGAATTTTGGGCTTGTACCTGCATCTTTTGTATTTTGTACATTCAGTTACTTAGACTTTGGGAGTCCTCCTTGGTTTCAGTCATGTATGTCTACTTTGTAGGTTTAAGTAGACTTCATCACTATGGTCTGTTTTGGGTTTGTAGTTTAATTTAGAATTGTGTTAAGTTGATGTTTTGCATTTGACTTCATTTGACGTTAGTTTGAAGTAAATTATTTAATTTTTGAATTCTGGAATTTTGAACATTTACTGTAATTTGTAATATAACTGCTGTGAAATACTTGAATAAAGATGACAAGAAAAACGATGTCTTCCTGTAACTTAATTATGATTACTGCTGGCTGCAAATGCAATTCTATTTTTCTAGCTGAATTCATGTATTTTGCAACTAGGGCATATTTGATGTTTATTAAGCATCCAAAATTTTTTGTTATCTTTTCCTTCAGGTTTTAGTAGCCCTCAGTATATTTTAGCTAAAAGATTTTGTATTGAAAAAGTGTGGCTTTAGTTTAAGTTGAAGATTGTCTAAGATTTGTTGTATACAAGCAAATAGATTACTTCTAAAGTCTGTTTTTCCAATTCAAAGACTATGCTACAAAAGATGATTGGGTAGTATGGTTTTCTCATTTTATAATGTTTATTCTTTGATCATCGTGTAGTTATCAGTATACTTTGAGCAGTACATGCAATTTAAATATGGAGAGAAATTTTATACCAGAATTTGAAGGGCTTATTGCTTCAACTGAATAGACTGTTCCTGTATTCAGGCTGCCCATAGTTCTGCTGTCTACTATGAAATACCTTTTTACATTCCAAGATTAGTGCACTAATCTTCCTCAATATAAAATTTTACTTTTAATCACAGTACAAAAGGAGCTGATTAAATTTGAATAAGACTTTGTTTTTTGTTTTGTTTTGTTTTACAGATTGTGTAATTTTTACTTTTGACTATGTGTATACAGGAATACCTCGGAGATGTTGCAGTTCTGTTGCAGACTACTGCAATAAAGCCAATATTGCAGGAAAACGAGTCACACGAGTTTTTTGGTTTCCCAATGCTATAGATACTGTAGTCTATTAAATGTACATTTAATGCATAATAGAAAAACGATGCATATGCTTTAATTGAAAAATACTTGGCCCTGGCAGGTGTGTCTCAGAGGACTGAGCGTCAGTCTGTGAATCAAAAGGTTGTTGGTTCAGTTCCCAGTCAGGGCACATGCCTGGGTTACGGGCCAGGTCTCCAGTTGGAGGTGTGCAAGAGGCAACCATTTATGTATCTCTCACACATGGACGTTTATCTCCCTTTCTCCCTCCCTCCCCCTCTATCTACAAGTAAATAAACAAAATCTTAAAAAAAAAAGATAGAAAAATACTTTATGGCTGCCCTGGCTAGGTGGCTCAGTTGGTTAGAGCCTCATGCTGATTCACCAAGGTTGTGGGTTTGGTCCCCAGTCAGGGTACGTACAAGAGTCAACCAGTGACTGCAGAAATAAGTGCCACAACAAATCGTCGTTTCTGTCTCTCTCCGCTCCCCTCCCCTTACTCTCCCAAATCAAGAAATAAAAACGTGAAAAAAAAATTTATTGCTAAAAAATGCTAACAATCATCTGAGCCTTCAGTGAGTTGTATTCTTTTTGCTGGTGGAGGGTCTTACATTTGATTTGTAAAAAATGCAGTATCTGCTAAGTATAATAAAGTAAGCACAATAGAATGAGGTATGCCTGTATATCAAAACAGAGGTAATGATAAACCTGGGAAACATTTTGAAAAAATGTTAATTTGAATGTTTAGATAAGGTGTTTATAATTGCATTTGAATGTCAATCAAGTTTGTAGGGCTCTGGAGATTAAGTTGGGCTTATTCTTCTGGCTTTAGTTTCCATTGACGTCAAAATTATAGTGAAGTGAGAGGCTAATCTTTAAATATCTACTTCATGTTACCCTTATGCCCTAACACCTGCAAAGTTATCTATGGGCTTTTAAAATATATCTAAATTCCCTCTGTGACCCACATAGTCATATGTCTTTTATGTCCTAGGTACTTTGCTAGGCATATGTGATGCACAGATGGCATACTCTCTGTCTTCAACCAGCTTATACTTGGTCCGCTGGGGGTGGGGTCGGTGAGTACAGTCGTAATGAGTCAGTGCGATAAAGGCTGTCCTGGAAGGAACACAGTGTAGTTCGGAGTTCTGAGCTGATGTATCTGTTTAGGAATGGGGAAAATGAGATCAGGTTTCAGAGAGAGTTGACATTTTATTTGCCTTTCCTCTTTCTGGCTTTTCTAGAGTTTAGCCCCACTTCACCAACACTTCTTGTTGGTTTCTTGGGACCCGTTCTGTTGCATCATAATTGCTCTATTCATACCAGTCATTCTGGCATATCTCTGTCTTGTTCAAATCTTGCTCGTTTCACAGCTGGGCTTAGACTCAGCGCCAGTAAATGTCCTTACTGTCACAGCCTGTGCAGATCCTTCCTCAGAACTGGACTGCATTTTGTCCTTCATAACAGCAGGTTACCAATGGTATACAAAACCTAGGAGTCATGGGGATGCTAAGGAAGTACATTCTTCTGTATTCCCCGAAGGAATTTAAAACAACGCTGGACACATAGATGCTTATTTAATTCTTTTTTGTTTTAATGGACTTGGAAGCTGAAATTTACCTAAATCATTCTTTTTTATTCATTCAACAAATAGCAAGTACTTCCTTGGCTGTGTGTCCGGCACGTAGTAAGTACTGTCACAGCTGCTGGAAACAAAAAAGCAAACACCACGAAAAATTCCCTGTCTCGTGAGCTTGCACGCTTCCAGGGGTCCTGCGCTGGGTTTCTGTCATGGTGGATCGGGGTTCAAATCATCTTTTTAGTGTTCTCTCTAGGCATTCAATGATGCATTTTGTTATTAAAGATATGCCAAGAATTCTCCTTTTCTTCTTTGTTCTGTATTTCCTATTTTAGTGACTAGAACCAAATCTCTCAAGTATCCAAATCCTGAAACTTGGGTGTCATGTAAATCTCGTCTTTTTTTATGGTACATCTTATTCTAATCATGCAGCATGTTCTATTGATTTTTTTCCCCTCTACACATGCCTCGTACCCATGACCCCTCCCCCATCTGCATTGCAGCTGACTTAGTTTGGGCACTAATCCTTTCATCTGGGCTGGTGTAACAGTCATCCACTGAGGGGAATGCAGATGTGGGCAAGACATTGTCTGTCTGCAACGAGACCGCATTTGCTACGTTCTGGGGACGGTTCTGATTACTTCACAAAGACCAATGTAAGCTCTTTTAACCGCGTGAGAACCTTGGAAAATAGGTGTTATTATCTCCATTTTCCAGACCAAGAAACTGAGACGAGTAATTTGCACAAGGTCACACAGCCAGGATTCAAGTGCAGGCCGTCTGGCCCCAGAGTTGATGCTCTCAATCACTTGATGGCTTCTAGTGGGGGGAGCCATGGAGACGTCATCAGTTCAGTATGACAGGGCAGGTGTTGCGACTGAGTTCTACATAAGGCACTGTAGGTGTGTCGGGGAGAAGCATGCAGCCCGGCCTCAAAGAAGCCTTCCTGGGAAACCTGATGGCTGAGCTGAAGCATCAAGTTGGGAAAGGCTTCTGGGCAGCAGGAACAGAGGCAAGGGGGTGAAACAGCACGCTCCCTGTCACCACGGGTTAACACTTACTTAACACACTTATTTGAGCAATTGCCACTTGCCAAGCACAGTCCTTGGCATTAGGGCTATAGCTGAGGGCCCGACAGCAAGGCCCCGGTTCTTGGAATGGAACATACCGTCTAGAGGACAGGCTGTTCTCCAAACTGCGTGCTGGGTAGTGTTTAAAGAATTAACCATTTAAGGATCGCAGCACCCTTGTGAGATAAGTGCCGCTGTTAGCCCCACTTACCAGAAGGGGGACCTGAAAGGCAGAATTGGTGAAGCAACTTGCCCAAGGTTATACCCCTAGTGAGCTAGGTGGGATTCTCTGTGATTTGGAAGCCTGGATTTTTAACCCATCTATCATTAAGGTGACTGATAAATTCATTAGCCCTTATTTGGGTTTTTCTCTCCTGTTAATAAACATTTTTTAAAAATGACAGAACACTACAGAGAATAAGTCAATGTACATAGATATTTTCTACCATCCAGAACAGTTTTTCGTATTTCAGTTTTTTTCTTAAAAAAAAAAATTCTAAGTGAGTCGAAGTTCCCTCTCTACCTGCCCCAGTCCCATTGCTTCTCTTTCTTCCCAGAGGCCCCCGCTCTGATGCCTGTTGCATCTCTCCTCTCTGTGTTTTGAATTCATTACTTGAGAAAGTAATAGTGTGGGTGCGGAAGCCAGACTGAGTTGCAATACTGATGATGCTCCTTCACGGCTGTGTGGCGTGCAGCAGCCTAGTGCATCGCTCTGCCTTGTCAGCGGACCTGTAAGGTGGGGGCCATGATAGCGCCGAGCCCGCGGGGGTTGTCGTATTTGAGTCAATGCCCATGAAGCACTTAGAACAGGACCAGACACAGAGTAAGTGTCCAGTAAATCTTAGTAATCTCCTGAAATCTCCTGCTTTCATTACAATGATTATATTTGTATGTATCCATAAAAATAGTCTGGGAGCTTAAAATGTACATAAGTGGAGTTATTTTTACTTAAATCTATATTATATGTTATAAATATATATAAACACATTATATATAATATATAAATATATATTTAAGTGAAATACATGGCTCTCCCCAGAGCCAATTATTTTCTATACTGGTCAACTGACTATTTTAGTAAGAGTCTGTGTATCTCTAAATATTATTCTTATTTGGCCACGACCTTTTGACTTCCTGCCACGGAAGAGAGAGCCACACCTGTCCCAGCACACACTCACACTTCCTGTTGTTCTCACCGTCTCAGTTGGGCGTACTTTTCATTAACTCATTATTCAGAATTCACATCATTTTGACTATAAAAACTACTGACAGCTGAGCTCTTAATATACTATGATTAGTTTTCCTTTTCTGTACACTTTTTTGATAAGAGCAGCCTTTGTTTGCCTAGTTTTCTATGTATCAACTGCTAGCATGTCCCTAAATCCGTCCCCAGCAGTTCTGCTCTCTTCTTAGGACCTTCAAACACCAGGTCCTCTAGCGTCCCGTCGTCCTGAGAAAACGTCTCCGCGTATTCCGGCCTTTCCCGGTTGTGCGTTGGTGTGGCCGAGGTGCCGCAGGGCCCTTTTCTCGGGCTGCCCTTGGCCAGCGCCCTTGACCTGGCTCGTCTCACTGTCATTTACATCCTTTGTTGCTGCTGAGAACTCCAATGCTATTCTGATTTTCCTGACCCACTTTCCTCGTTTTGTTGCTCTTTCCTAAAGCTTTTAGAGTCTTCACTTTTCCCCTGATGGATATTCCACAGGCATGTTCTGGAATTTCACAGACCTGTCTTGGGGGCATTGTCTGGGCGGGACTCGCTGAGCCCTCTCCTCTCTGGAGCTCTGCCGTTCCGAGGAAGGTTCTAGAGTTATTTCTGTATGGTTTGCTTGCATGTGTTTTCTTCTTTCTCTATGTCTAGAACCACTGTTAATTCAGATACTGGCCTTCCTAGACTGTGCTCCAAGGTCTATTTCCTTCCCAATTTAAATTTCTATATTTAATTTAATTTTTATTTTTGTTCTCTTGATGTTTATAGTATCATTTTGTTCTTGTTTCCTGGATGCAAAAATCAGCTCATCTTTTTTTTTTCTTTCTTAGTTTTTCTTCCGCCTGCATGGAATCTGACCTCCAGGTTGCTCTTCCTATTTGTGGTGGCCCAAGCTGCTTTGGGGACACAGGGCAAGACTTTCCAGAGAGGAAAACGGCAGCACCTTCTCTGGGAAATGACCATGAGACCAACAGGAGAAAAGCTAACGATAGCAACATTGGGGGGCCCCTTATGAGACCCGTGAGGTCATGGGACAGAGTTGTGCAGGTTAGACGTAGTAAATACAAAGTTGGAAAGATGTTGGCTGCTTTAATATCATTCTCTGTTACAAGAACTGACCTGAAACTTTGTCGTTTGGTTGGTGATCTGAATAGAAGTCTCTTAGTGGGAATGCCTTCATTTTCAGATTATGTTTACAAATGACTTTGAGACCTTTGGATATTCATGTGTATTCCTTTAGTCTGCTGCCACCTTTGCCCTCCTAACCTCATTTTCCTTTCATTAGGCCGGAATGTCAGACTCAAGAACTCAGAGGGAGCTAGAGCATTTTTGGAAGGTTTTGCAGGACGGCTTTTCCCCGCATTAGGGCAACAGTTGTCTTCAGGGCGCGTGCAGGTGACGCAGCCTGGCCTTCTCCTTCTGTGGACTTCTATCAGTGCCAGCTGTCTTCCTGACGGCACCTCCTGCTCCAGACGGAAACCACTGGTCTGTGTAGGACACTTGGGCTGGCGGCTCTCCCATGAATGGCTGAAGTGGTGGGTCCAAAAGGCTACCACCAAAGGTCATAAGCCACCCTGATAATCTTACCGGAATTTCTATTTCTTTCTGGAATTCTGGCTATCTAAAACTTTTCCAAGTTAGTCTTTTGATGAGAAGAAGCAGCATAACTTCAGGGAGAGACGCCCTGTACTGGCTCACCCTTTCCTCCTAGCGGATGCGCTTCAGACCAAGAAGGATGAAGGAAGGCTGGGCTGGAGAAAAAAGGTGAGGACGGCGGAAAGCAAGCTTAGTGTTTCATTACGTATGTGTTGTCTTTTATAAGTTAAAAAATTACCTTGGCCTCTCTTCTATCGTTTGTGTGCTGGAGATGGGGGAGTTTGAGGAGTATGACCATTTCATTCACGTATCCCTTACATCAACGTTTTATTTATCACACAGCATTATGGATTACTTGCTAGTGAGTTGCTAAGTATTGAATTTAAAAAGCCAACATTTTAATGGGTTGTAATGGTTTGGGAAAGTAGGGGGGCAAAGAGTTGATTTGGAAGACTGAGTAGGTTACCATCAAAGATATAAAATTTATAAGTGGCAGGGTGGTGGGAGATAGAGCTGTATCCATAGTGTGCGGTCTTGTTATGGAAGACCGGGCCAGAGATATCTGTACTTCAGTGTGTGACAACCCATGGCTGTTTTTGAACAGCACCATGGCATGATGAAAATAGAATTTTAGAAATATTATTTTGACAGTAATATACAAAATGAAAAATAACTACCTCCTTTCCACAAGATACGTTGACTGCCTGTCACATGACCAAGTATGTGTCAGGCACTGGAGTCACGGGGCTGAGTTCAGGAGCCCCTGCCCTTGGAAATCACTGTTCAGTAGGAGACATATTCTTAAGAGAAAAAGTGTTTAATCAGGTAAGTGCCGTGATCATGGTTTGGCGGAGGTGCTGTTGGGGCACAGATAGAGGAAGGGAACCTACCCCACCAGAGAATTTGTGAAAGGCCTTTCTGGTGGCTGGGATAACTTAGCAGCATCTCAAAAAATGAAGGAATGTGGTGAAAAATGGAGAAGAACATTCCAAGCAGAGGGAGCAGTATCACAAAGGCCTGGGCACGGGCTACCTTCAGACAGCTGCGGACATCACTAGTTGTCTGGATTCTAAAGCAAAGCAAAGGAAGGAGTGTTCGAGGTTCACAGGGACTCGGCGCGCCGTTCTTCCGTTCCAGGAGAGAGAGGCTGCAGGCTTGCACGAGGGAGGGTGTGGTAGGGGTGGTGGGGAAGGGACAGTCTCTAGAAAATGTAGGGGTATGATCATTAGGACTGAGTGATTAGATTTGGGAGTGAGGATAAAGGAAGAGCCCGGACCGGCTCTTCGGTTCCTGCCTCAGTGGTCAGGTAGATCAGTGGCGCCCTCAACTGAGAGTGGACCAGAGAGCGCAGCAAATCGGGAGTGAATGCAGTATCGGATGTTCTGGTGCCCAGGCCCAGCGGGCCTGTGGAGAAATCTAAAGCTTAGGAGAACGGGGTGGGGTGGGGTGAAGTTTAAAAAATTAATAGTGGATTATGTCAAACTTTTTCTATTAAGTATTTACTGGTTGAATTTATACCTCTTTATTGTTAAAACTGCTTAAAACAAATGTATCATGGATTATTATTATAAGATGTAACCACCACCGTTAAAGAAAATAACACTTTCCCAGCCAACCCAGAAGGTAGCATTCCAATGAAAACCCCCCATTTTCTCCCCAAATGTGACCACTATCCGAACATGTATGGAAATGGTGTTGTTGGTTCTCTTATCGTTTTATTATCACCTGTGTCCGTTTCTAAATGCTACATTTCCGTTTCTCCTGCCTTTTGTTCTCCTTTGTCATTTCAGTGTCTTCATCTGCAGATTCTTCCTCAATCTCTCCTTTTCCTTGGCATTAATTTGTTGAAGAAATCCGGTTTTGATCTTCTGAATTTCCCAGCCTGGATTTTGTTGACTGTGGTGAAGCACACATGTTTGTCCTCTGCATTTCTCGCTAATCGGTACGCGGCTCTGTGCCTCCTACGTGGTACCCGCCGGCCATAGGAGCACTTGAAACACACCGAATCCAAACTGAGTTTTGCTCTAAGTATAAAACACCCACTTATTTTAAAGACTTAATGCAGAGAATAATATGAAGTACCTGATGAATAGTCTTTATATGATTGTGTATTGACATGATCATCTCTTTGATATAGTGAGTTATATCTATTTTAAAATCATTTCCACCTAGTTCTTTTTTCGTTTTTGAGGCATAGTTTTCAGAAAACTTAAACGCATCTGTTGCTCACGTCGTGCATCTATTGGCCAGCTCTGATCTAGATGCTTAATCAGATTCTGGTTTTTACTGTTATTATTTTTCACAAGATGACTTCATACGTGAGACTGTGTTCTGTTAGGAGACACGTAGGATCTGGTTAGCCTTCTTTTCGTGATATCAGGGGTGATTGACCCTCAATTCCTAGATATCTTAATGCATTCAAGCTTGCAGAATGGCGAATACAAATGGAATCCCTTCTTACTCATTTATTATTGCCTTGCCCATTATCTGGTATCTGGTGAGTCGGCGCGCAAGTCACGGAGGGGAGGGAGGGTTAAGCCCTGACTCTTTACCTTTATGAGCCAGTTTTAGAAGTGAATGATCCCCCTCTCCAAAAGTGATGAGTTTGTTTCCTCGGTATCGTTATGAATTCACAGATTTAAACATGTTTGATACAGGTCAGTGCATCCCCATTATTTGCTTATTGCTGCTGACAGGTCCCATCTCTGGCCTGTGGGAACCTTTTCCGTTTGGCCCCTTTGACACACAGTGTTGAGTCTGTGTCAGCTTCTCGAGTCTGTTGTGTCTGCGGTGACGTTCCCTCTGTTATTGCGGATACTGGCAGCATGTGTCTTTTCTTTTTCTTGGTTAGTGTGTTTTTATTCATCTCTTCAAAAAATGAGTTTTTGGTTTCATGAATCGGCCCCAGTTGTTTCTCTCTTCAGTTTTTTTTATTTTTTCTGCTCTTTGGCTTATTTCCTGCTTTCTGCTTGTTTTGTGCTTAGTTTCTGAAACTGAAAGGTTAGGTGGTTTGTGTGAGAGTTTTTGCTTTTCTAATAGAAACATTTAATGTTAAAAACTAATAAGCCCAGTGTCAGCCAGCTGCATCCCACACACTTTGACATCTTGTATTTCCCTTCTCATTCATTTCAAAATGTTTTCTATGTCACTTTGAAACTTCCTCTTTGACTCTGGGATTATTTAAATATGTATTTAATTTTCTCATATTTAGGATTTCCCAGAACTTGTGCTATTGATTTCTCATTTAATTCTGTTGTGGTCAATTAACATATGCTATATAATTTTACTTTTTTTAATTTTTATTCTGGTTTGTTTTGTTACCTAGCATATAATCTATCTTAGTTTATGTTTTATGTCAACCTGAAAAAAAAGTATAGCCCTGGTTAGTGTGGCTCAGTGGATTGAGTGCTGGCCTGCAAATGAAAGGGTTGCTGGTTCGATTCCCAGTCAGGGCACATGCCTGGGTTGCGGGCCACGTCCCCAGTAGTGGGCGTGTGAGAGGCAAGAACACATTGATGTTTCTCTCCCTTTCTCCTTCCCTTCCCTTCTCTTCAAAAATAAATAAAATCTTTTAAAAAATTAAAAAATATATTTTTGTTGTCATTGGGTGAAGGATTCTATTATGTTGTCCAGGTCTTTAAAACCTTGCTGATTTTATGTCTACTTGTATCAATTACTAAGAAAGGAGGGTTGAACTCTCCACGCATAACTGTGGATTTATCTATTTCTCTATTAAGTTCTCTCAGCTTTTGCTTCCTCTGTCTTGAAACTCGATTGTTAGTTGCATACACATTTAGGATTACGTCTTCTTGGTGATAGAGCCTTTTCTCATTGTGTAATATTACTGCTTTCAATTTTTGTGTGTGTCCGTCTGGAAGGAGAATTGCTGGGTCACATGGTAAGTTTGCTTTTAACTTTCTGAGAAACTGCCACCCTGAGTTTATCGTAGCTACACCATTTCAGATTTCCACCGACAGCTCACAGAGGACATAATTGCTCTGCATCCTCACCAACACTCATTATTTTCTTTTTTTTTCTCTTTTTTTTCTTTTTTCTTATGATCCGGTTAAAGGTGAGATCATATGGTATTTGTCCCTCACTGCCTGGCTTACTTCACTTAGCATAATGCTCTCCAGTTCCATCCATGCTGTTGCAAAGGGTATAAGCTCCTTCTTCCCCTCTGCTGCGTAGAATTCCATTGTGTAAATGTACCATAGTTTCTTGATCCATTCATTTGTAGATGGGCACCTAGGTTGTTTCCAGCACTTAGCTATTGTGAATTGTACTGCTATGAACATAGGAGTGCAAAGGTTCTTTTGAATTGGTTTTTCAGGATTCTTAGGGTATAATCCCAGTAGTGGAATTGCTGGGTCGAAAGGCAGTTCCATTTTCATTTTTCTGAGGAAGTTCCATACTGTTTTCCATAGTGGCTGCACCAGTCTGCATTCCCACCAACAGTGTAGTAGGGTTCCCTTTTCTCCACATCCCCTCCAACAGTTATCTGTTGCTTTGTTGATGATGGCCATTCTGACTGGTGTGAGGTGGCATCTCATTGTGGTTTTAATTTGCATCTCTCTGATGGCTAATGATGTTGAGCATCTTTTCATATGATTCTGGGCCCTCTTTATGTCTTTTTTCGAGAAGTGTCTGTTCATGTCTATTGCCCATTTTTTAATTGGGTTTTTTGTCTTCCTGGAGTGGAGTCGTATGAGTTCTTTGTATATTTTGGAGATCAGACCCTTGTC